>MU223494.1:447665-461042 GCA_018584345.1 Thuja plicata
ACACACACACATATATATATATATATATATATATATATATATATATATATGCCTCAGATGACAACTTTGTGCAAATTGGACATGCCTTATATGGAAATAAGGTTTTTTGGGCATTTTGAGCATATCCGTGAGGTTGGTTTGTGCCCAAAGTGGTCCAAATAAAAAATCCCCTCTAGATCCACATAAATAGATCCAAAAATTTGAAAACCTCGGCGCTCTAGAAAATCTTCAAAAAACCTAAGAACAGGCTGCTCCAGCAAGACTGTGATACCATGTTAGAATTCAAAGAATTCATAAGCCAAGATCACCTGCAACAAAATATCCGTTACAAAGGCAAAGAATGGAGACAAAACTCACATAGATCTGAAAGCTGAAAATATTCATTTTAGAGAGAGAAATGAAGGAATTACAAAAGAATTGATAATTATAAAATGATCAATCCTAATAAAGGAGATCAAAACCCTAAGAAGGGTGGAGAAACCTAGGTTGCATGAATAATTAATAAAAGAATTAATTATTGCATGCCTAAAGTTTAACTTAAGTGAAATAGAGATAAAAAGGTGACTTAATAATTAAATCAATAATGATTTAATTAATAAGTGAAAATACCTTTTTACTCTAACACCACCCCTTAAGATAAACTTAGGGAGAAGCTAAAAACCTAGAAACAACTACTGAAAGTAGGAAATGTGTCCTGACAACAAGGCTTGATTAGGTACCCAAGTACAAAAAATCTCTGTAAAGAGGAGAAAACCCATTGGGAAAAACCCCTCTCTGAAAAGAGACAAAGCCTAGTGAAGGACTAAAGAAGCCTCCAAACTAGGGAAAGTTCTAGAAAATAAGAACAAAGATCAAGTAGAGAAGGCTATAATCTGCATGAGTGCCATAAAATGACACTGCTCAAATCAGGATGGAAAACAAGGCAAACATCAGAACTCGAAGACACAAATGGAAAAAATACCAAAGTCTAAAGAGCCGATCAAAAGAAGAACATGTAGAACGCCTTTAAAGCATTAAGTTGCAAACATTGTCAAAGAATTGTTGTAATCTGTATGAGTGCTCTCAAATGACACTACTCGAATCATGATGACAAACAAGGCAAACATCAAAACTCAAAGATACAGATGGCAAAAAACACCAATTCTAGAGCCTCCAAAATAGGAATGAAGGAAGAGATTCCAAATGGTAAATGATCCATCTCACCGAAATGCATAGGTACCAGCCACTGCATCCACATAGTATATAAGAAAAAATGATGAATACATAGAATAGCTCCATTGAACCAAGGAAGCATATAGAACCAACAAGAAATACCTCTATAATGATGATCAGGGAGAGGCATGACAGATACATTGAGTCAGACTACCAAGAAACACTGCACGATGAAGAACATACAAGTGCAAAATAAAGTATGATGTCGAGGATGATCAATCATTGGACACACATGAGGCTAATGTCATGGAAGGAACACTCATGTGACAAAGGTACAACAAACCCCCCGATGAAACTTTATAATATAGTGCAAGTACAATCTGACACAAAATATGTGGGATCCCAAGCATGCACGATGACACTTTATCTCAATGCATTTGCAAAAATTAAATGCTACAGAAAAAGATGTATATAATATCTAGCAAGGAAACGAACTCGGGACCTGAACATCCAAGATATCCACCAGAATGAAAAAGAAAAAAAAACTGAATAAAATATACCTAGAGAAAATCCTCGGTGTGAGACCCATAGAAGGAGAAGGAGAATAGAACCAACTTTTTGACGCCATGCGAAAGTAAAAAAATGCAGTCCGGAGGAGCAAGATATGGCGACTAGAGTGCAAAATGGAACACTGACTTTGACTAGAAAAAACCATGCAAAATAGAAAAATCAGAAAAAAAAAAACCTAGAAAATCAGGTCGGGCTCAGAACCAGCTTTTCGACGATATCTCATTTGGCGAAAAATGCCTGCGTTTGCTCAAGTTATGAACAAAAAACCGATATGAGGTCAAAACTTGCAGAGGTACCCAAAAATAATAATTTGAATTTTTTTGTCCACTGCCTCGAAAATCATGCACCTTTTTTTTGGGTCCGCAACCTCGATTTTCATGCCCAGAAAATGGGCACATGTATATATATATATTTGCCTCAAATGACAACTTTGTCCAAATTGGACGTGCCTTATATGGAAATAAGGGTTTCTGGGCATTTTGAGCAGATCCGTGAGGTTGGTTTGTGCCCAAAGTGGTCCAAATAAAAATTCCCCTCCAGATCCACACAAACAGATCTAAAAAATTGAAAACCTCGGCGCTTCAGAAAATCTTCAAAAAACCTAAGAACAGGCTGCTCTAGCAAGACTGTGATACCATGTTAGAATTCAAAGAATTCATAAGCCAAGATCACCTGCAGTAAAATATCTGTCACAAAGGCAAAGAATGGAGGCAAAACTCACATAGATCTGAAAGATGAAAATATTCATTTTAGAGAGAGAAATGAAGGAATTACAAAAGAATTGATAATTATAAAGTGATCAATCGTAATAAAGGAGATCAAAACCCTAAGAAGGGAGGAGAAACCTAGGTTGCAAGAATAATTAATAAAAGAATTAATTATTGCATGCCTAAAGTTTAGCTTAAGTGAACTAGAGATAAAAAGGTGACTTAATAATTAAATCAATAATGATTTATTAATAAGTGAAAATACCTTTTTACTCTAACACTAATTGCATCACCATTAATGATCATTAGTCTCAGGCTTTTGGTCTCCACCATTCCATCTAGTAGAGATGTCCCCTTACCCCATCTTTGTATGTGCTTGTTGTAGAAGAGTTTGATTATATGTTGGCTAACTATATCTCCTTTGGGAGGGTTGGAGGTATTTCCTTTCTCGAGTCATCTAATCAACTTGTTAATGGCCACTTTGTGAATGATTCATTTCTCACTCTTTTTTTAGAGGAGAAAAATATCAAAGAAAGCTCTCAAGTGCCTCAACACCTTTTTCTTGGTTTCTAGCTTAATGATTTAGTGGCATAAGACCTAGTGCTGCCTGTCAATCCATTCTTCCAATGTTGCTTTTGTTTCTTAGCTATGGCTGGAAGTGGATTGGCTAGGGGGATATTTTTAGGTTTTTGGGCATTTTGTTCACCTTTCAGGTTTCTTTGGGTGCCCTTTGGAATGTTATCCTCACTAGAATTGAGAAGAAGTTCTCCTACTAAATTACCAAGCCGCTTTCCTTGGTTGGATAATTCTAAGTATGCTTTGAAATTCTTGCAGCCACCCATGTTTATTCCTCATCTTGTTGGGCTCCCTTTAAGGCTTTCTATCTGAAGCTTGAGAAATTTCTCTGTGATTTTCTTTGGGCCTCTTCTAAAGACCACCAAGGTTTCCACCACGTGGCTTGGGAATTTTGTTGTTTTGGAAGGGAGTGTGGAGGTCTTGGACTCCTCTCTGCCCAATGAAAAAGGCTAGTTCTTTGTGTTAAATAGATTTTATGAGTTGTTTTGAAAGCAATGAGGCGTGAAAAATTCTTCTTAGGCATTACATCTCTTATGTTTTTCTAACTAATAGGGCTTCCTTCAACTAGCATAATATTCGGTGATCTCCTCTTATTCAGTTACAAGGGTTAGCTTGGGTTTAGGCCTTGCAATTTCACAAGAAATGCATTAACATCCCTCATGATTTATTCTCTAGAGCTATCATAAACCTTTGTTCTTGGGAGAATATGAGTGTTTAGTACCAACTTTCTTTGTCATTTCAAGAGATATTTGACATTGTTATGTTAGCTCTATCAATGTATATGATTCATAAGATTGGTGTCTATTCTACATTACAAGCCACATATGAGCTATTGATGGCTTTCTCCACACCTTCCCATGGTGCCTACTTTGAATTTGTGGTGGTACTTGTAGTCACCTTTGTCGTTTGGCATCACAAATTTCACAATATTTGGTCAATTGTTGTTGATCCTAAGCTCACCCACTTCACCTGGTGTATGCTTTTGCAAGGTTTGTATGTGAGGTCTCATCTCTAATACATGGGCATTTAGTACCCTCGTTGCCCATTTTGTGAGCAACTATAGTCATTTAGACATCTCTTCTAATTTTGTTGTCATGTTGAACACCTTTGGAGTTGGATTCATGATTTTTTCACCTCTTTAAACCAAATCCTTCTCGTACATGATTGACATGACATCCCTTTTAAGTATACTAAAATTTGGCATGCTTTTAGGATGGATATTCTATTTTCTTTATGGAAAGAGGAATTCTAAAGAGTTTGCCCACTGCTCAATTGATACAAATATTTCATTTTTTTGCTAAAGCTATCATTTTTTCTAATGTTATGTTATAGATTCAAGTTCAGGTTAACAAAGTGGCATTGGATGTGACTTACCTTCAGAAGCTACTTGATCAATAGGGTGATGCCTTGTGTAGTATTGCCAGGGTGCCTTCAAACTCTTTTGTCTCATGTGGTCATTATCTTCTTGTGACCAATGTCGAGGTTGAAGCTTATGTGCTTAGTGTTCTTGGTCTCCGAGATCCTAGGCTCCTAGTTGCAGTTTTGGCAGTAGGAGTGTCTCAGTTAGATGCCATTTTGTCTTGCCTCCTCTTGGTGATGTCACTTTTGGGTGGGCTTTGGGAGGAGTAGAGTCATTGACTGATGGTGGTGGTGGTTGTTTGACACCTAATTCTCTTAAGCGGTTCCAAGAAAATTGAAGAAGATAAAGCTAACGACTTGTGGTTCATTTATGATGCCAATCCATACCTTGGTCATGTATGGGGTAACCTGGATGATCAGGACCCTCCGTCTCCTCCTACTGGTGTTACTCTTGCCACTTAGTGTCTTTTTATGTTATTATTTCTAGCTTTCTAGGTTATTTCTATTTGAACTCTAAGGTGTGATCTTGTATCCACCCACCCTCTTTTTTGCAAATATATGTATTATTAAGCATACATAAAATTTGAGACACTTATTCATCAAAAATATTCTCAAATTTTTTATCGATACCATAGAAGTTATGAACCAATTAAAAAGAAGGAAAACAATTTTAAGAGAATTTTAGTCAATAGACAAGAAATTCTAAGAAAACTTTAATAATATTTTTTACTTTGATTAATTAAAATAACTGGTTTTTAATAGTTAATTACAAACAATCTCTCTCGTATAATTCATTTTTTTTTGGTTGCGCGAGAGGTATCTCCATGACCTAGCTCAACGCCCAACTCACCTTACCTTGGACTTACTTGTTGTCAAGTTGGGGTCGGGAAGGGGCGAGCGGGGGCGAGACTAGTCCTGTAGAGATTTATACTTATTTATATATATATATTTTTGATACTAGAGAGGTGTCCCCACAACCTAGTATCTCATACTTTGGATACCTGAGACAAGTTGAGGTGAGGCTAATCCCTTGCAGGTGGAATCAAGCATTTCCACCTCTTAAACCCGTAGAGGCTACTTATTTATATTATTATTCTTTTAGGCCCCGTTTGTTTCGCGGAATTGGAATTGAGTCAAAACCTTATTATCACAAAATCAGGTTTTGAAATCCCAGTTTTGCATCTTGGGGAATTGGAATTTGACTCAAAACCTTATTATCGCAAAACCAGGGTATGATTTCTAATTCCACCTATTTAGTGGGAAGATGATGCCACTCATTTTGGTGTCTAAACCCGGTTTTGCTTGACGAATCCGGAATTGCAATTTAGAGAAACAAACAGCGGATTTGCAAAAACGAGAAGTGTCACTCCCAAAAACGGGAAGTGTCACTCCCAATTTCGTGAAACAAACAGGGCCTTAACCTACAAAAAACAAAACAAAATACCTTCTCAATAGAAACGAAACAAAAAAATAATACCTCAGATTTCCGGGTGCCTTACACATTCAGGGAATTTGAGCTCGTACTGTAGTCCCCTCCTTTTTAAATACTTAATGCAAGGCATACTTTGAATTCTTGGAAGGACGGGTTGTGGAGGGTTCCTTTCTTCCCGTTGATGATCGCCGCGAATAATGTAGGCCAACAAGGTATTTTATGTCATTAAATGATTTTATTAACGAGATAAGATTATTGTAATATTATTGCTTTGCATGTTTTAATTTGTAAGAAACCAAATCATTTTTTTTAGCCCTTGTTTTGGTTAATTTTTCTCATAAATTGAGGGCTGTTGGCTGAAAATTGCGCTGCTGTGTTAAATTATGCTTTCATTGATGGAGAGGCTTGTTTTCAGGTTAAATTGGTGTTTTCTTTAAGTTGAAAGGCCTGCGCGCTGATAGTGGCGGACTGTATTTTAACTGTAGCTGGAAGTTAGGGTTTGGGATGGACGTGGATCCTCGCCAATATGACCATTTGGTATGTCGTTTTTTGATGTAATTCACAGTTTCAAGCTGCAGGCAGTTCACAAATTTGTTGGTAATTTGTTTCATTATAATACTCGTAACTTATATATAGTTTTCTCCAATTTAAGTTAGCTGTTTCATTTCTTTTACAGAATAGTATTCAAAATCTACTCTATCTGGTAGATTTGGTCAAGGGATAATTTTTGTGTACAATTTGACCTCAAACACAATGTAACATGTATGCCGACTCTACATTAATTTAGATATATGAATTTTCTGTGAGTTGGGTCTGAAGCAGAACTCAGATAAACGTAACATATCTGCACATTCTACGCAACCTACATATCTATAAGGTGATGATGGCATATAACATACATATCTATAAGGTGATGATGGCATATTTCATCATCGTTTTAAAACAAAATGGTCCGCTGGACCTATCAAAGTGTATAGACAATGTAGTTGGTCTTAAGCTTTGTCGGGGAGTATGTCCTTGAAGTTGTCTTCATTGTTGCCAAATGCTAACCTTCATTATTGTTCTTTGCAAATCTTCCATCATGGAGTAGCCTAATCCTAATGTTTTAATGATAGAAATGGAATGCAAAATTTGAAAACATTATCCACGTAGCCGAGGACTGCTGGGTATGTGACCATTTATGATTGTTGATGTTCAATTTAATTGTTTTCTTTCTGAATCATAGCAGGCCATTTAGATTTGAGATTTCCAAAAAGGAAGAATTTATTAACTACTTTTTCAATAAACAAAAATAAAATTGAGACAGATGGCTTTTTTAACATCTTGAAGGCCAAACCTGGTCTCTAGGGACTATTGCAGTAGCTTATTTTCTGAACTATAGGAAAAGGGTATTGAATTCCATTGGTTAAAGAAGATTAAACCAGCTTTCAATCCCGAAAGATAATACATGTTGAAAGTGCAAAGCAAATGGGTTAGTAATTTGTTAGAAATAAATTGACTACAAAACTTACCGAGGGATAGAATTGAGACAGATGGCGTTTAACATCTTGAAGGCCAAACCTTGTCTCTAGGAGCTTTTGCAGTAGCTAATTTCTGAACTAGGAAAAAGGAATTGAATTCCAGTGGTTAAAGAAGTTTAAACCAGCTTTCAATCCTGAAAGATTTTACATGTTGAAAGTGAAAAGCAAATGGGTGAGTAATTTTTTAGAAAGAAATCGACTTCAAAATTTCCTGAGGGAAGAACTAGCCCCTTCTGTGGCCAGTTTTAAAACCTTTGTATTAAATCTTCTTTTGAGGTGACTGCTGTAAACTCTGGCATTGAAATTTTCCAAGTTTTCAAGTTTCTTGATTTTCGCTATGTGACTTTTGAGAAAAATTGCCTTGGGTAGATTAGCTGATTTACGAGCAATAAAAATTAAGTTGGAGTGTCCTTGCACTTGGATTGCTTGACTAACCATTCTTAGAAGAATTCAAAAGCCTTTTAAAAAAACTGAAATCCCAAAATAATGTTATTGCCCACAAGTGATCATAATAATTCAACAAAACTAAGAAAATAAAGAACATGCTTTGCAGTATCATTAGTAGGCTTAGTTAAGCCATTTTGAATGTAACCAATTTGGTGTTTGTTGAATCTACAATAATTTGTCCTGCTTTGATTGGGATTCCGGACTTTTCTTTGCTATCTTTTCAAATTAAAGGTTGACTGGATGGATTTAAGTTTTTAATCTTTGAATTCATGGGAGGAAAAAAAAAATGATTTATTCCTTATCAGCCAATTCGACCATCCTTACTACACAGGGTCAAGGGTCCAGATTTGTCAGAGCATCTTTTTTTCCTTTAACGAGTCTAATATGCTGCCCTATTGTGCCTTTGTTTTTTGTTTGTTTGTTTTGTGTTTTGCAATGGTTTGAAATGATAAACAAAGTGCAAATATTAAAGTAACTAGCAGCAATTTAACAATTCATAAATTTGACAAAACTCAGAAATGTATGAAGCTGAAAATTCCAGATTTCATTTCTGATCTGAAAATACACTTTTTCCCAAAAGTAAGAGTAGCCTAGATCATTAAATAGCCTAGATTAGAGTGGGCTGCATAAGAGGACAAGAGAGTAGAGAGCCCATAAGTGTCCAGGTTGAATGCGCACAGAGAGAGAGAGGCCAAACTTTGTAATTAAACTTGTTGTAAATGAATAATTTGATTGTGAGGCGAGAATAAATAAAAAACTGAGTGGTTGTGTTGCAATCTTTTTATTTTTGTCATTTGAGTTTATCGCCCGTGCGAGTGTGTTTTGGGAACAAGAGGGGTCTTATTGCACCAATATTTATCTATATAAGCGTTTACATTTGCAGTCACTCTTAATGTAACAATGACTTCTTGTCAGATTTGAGAATGAATAGATTTTCAGTTTTGAGTGATAAACAACTGCATGAAGCTTTAAAGAATGATCTAGCTAGGTAAGCTTAGTAAATTTGTGTGGCCTTTCTCACGGATAAGAAAAATTTATAGACACAAAGAAATTTCTAACTTGGGTTTCTTTGAAGCATGTACCTTCTGAAACTAAGTTTGTAAAGAATCACCCCAGGAACTTCCCTTTATTTTATCCATATTATATATATGCCTCCAGCAAGGTGGTATGTGCCGAGGAGTTTGTTGTCAGTCCTTGGGCCTCAACCAACAACCTTCGTTCACGAGCAATATGTCTCTAACAAACTGTTTGCTATTATCACTAACTTATAGCTCCTGTCTTGACTGGCCATCACTATTGCTATCTATTGATTGGGAATATGCTAGATACCACACTATAATTTGGGTAATGTTCTCCTGTGGATGTGATCTTTGAGAAACTGTGTTATAAAGTACAACAACTCTATTTGACAACTGAAAGTTTTCTCTGGCACTCATGATTATTATGCAAAGGAATTTCTTATTTTCTTGGAATTAATATGTAAACTTTTATCTATGGTGACAAGGATTTCTTCAGATAGCTAGTTTAGTCTGGTGTAAGTTTTATGTATTAACGACATTCAGTTTGATCAACTTATAGCCAAATTACATCCTTACTACATGCAGAATTTTTTTGATTGGCAGGCTGTGTATTTCTTTTATAACTTGAAGAAATGTTGGACTAGACTCCATGATTATAAAGTAGTCAAGATTTTTTAATTTGTCTGGACTATAAAGTGCCCTTTTGTCTTGCTAGCATCTGACAGTTGTTTCAGTTGGTAGAGAGTGCTTTTTAATTTAACTCATGATGCAAAAATACAGTGGACTGTGGAAAACTCATGCATACAGTTGTTTTAGTTGTCAAATTATATAAATTGATTAGTTACCCAGTTTATTATTATGACAGATAATTTAAGTGTCTTTACTTTCTGTTTCTTGGGGAGTTGTGGGCAGTGGTCATTTTGTCTATTTATCACAATTTCTTTGAAGGGTTGGATGATTCTCTTTCTTTGATGTATCTAATAATTATTTATGGACAGACTGTCAAAGACAGTGATGTACGCAATATGGTGCTGGCTTACCTGATGCACAATTGTTTCAAAGAGACTGCAGAAACATTCATCTCGTGCACCGGGATGGAACAACCAGCCAATTGCCCCATTGACATTGACAGGAGAAAACGTGAGTCTTACTGATATGCTGTGAAATTTCCTTACTCTGCTGTTACTTACACAACTTTGTATAGTTTTATACTGATTTCTGTAAGCATTGGTGGCAAAATGTAAAATAATTATTTGTGATGTGTTTGGATTTCCATTTTAGTTAATTGAGTGTCTAATAGTTCTATGATTTGTTTTGACGATTCCTTCTGTTCTATTTCAGTAATTTACAATTTTGCTTTGGATGGAAATCCTTTGAAGGCCATAGAACTTACAAACCAGCTTGCACCTGATCTGCTCCAGAACAATAAGGACTTACATTTTGATCTTTTGAGTCTTCATTTTGTTGAGCTTGTCCGCATGAGAAAGTGGTATGTAAAGTCTCTTTTGGTTACACTTCAATTTAGATTTTTCTGAACCATAGCAAGAGTCATGATACAGGGTAACATTTATTATACTGGCTAGAAAAATAAGTATCCATAAAATAATCAAGATGAACCTTTGACCTAACTGATCATAGCAACCTTTCCTTCCTATATCTAGACTACTTTTATACATCAATGGGGTACTGAATGTGAATGAACCCACTATCTGAGAATATATGTAATTTTGTTTATTTCAATAACAGCACAGATGCGTTGGAGTTTGCTCAGACTGAGTTGACACCATTTGGAAAGCAGGATAAATATGTTGAGAAATTAGAAGTAAGTATTTGTTTCATCTCATTCATTAGTGTGTTTAATCCCTAGCAGTAAGTGCAGAAAACCATATCCTGTGCTTTACTAGTCACATTAAAACATGCCTTGGGCATCAGCTCTGTCTGTTTGTTAATATCAGAAACAAGAAAATATAAAAAAATTGGGTTTCTTAAAAAATATTTAAAAGGAGGGTTATGAATTTTACATATAAACAATATCGGACAATTGAACATACGATTTAGCTGATTTTTTTGTAGCATTAAGCTGGTTATTATTTCTTTGTATTTAGTTTGCCTTGCCTGCTTAATGCTTCTAGAGGCCTCACAAGTTGGGTCAAGGTTGCAAAGGCGCTTAACAATGCTATTTTATGGAACCACCATAATTGTTGAGCGATGATGTGTGGGAGGCATTACCAGAAATAAATAAGAAACCATCTCAGTGCTTTCACATCTAGTTGCTTGGATTTCCTGGCATAGAAGACTTTTGAATTTGGAAACAAGGAATGAAGAATTTCTTCGGAGATAACTCATATATTATTAGTATTTACAGACCTACGTCATAGTGCTACTGTTGAAATTGTTTAACTAGCTCGTACTTCAGAGCAGAAGTAGTTGTTGCTTACTTCTTAGCTAGCGTATTTATCCTAGTTATGCAGGATTGCATGGCACTTTTAGCTTATGAGGAGCCTGAGAAGTCACCCATGTTTCATCTCTTAAGCATGGAATATCGCCAAAGTGTGGCTGATTCACTGAATCGAGCAATCTTGGGTCAGTTTACTTATTTTGGCATTAGTTAGTTAGTCTCTATTCTTATTTTCTCATGTTGAGGATGTTGAATGTAATATCACTCTCTTGTAGCTTTATTTCCTTTGTTTTTGATCTTAAGTTATTGAACTGCTCATGGAAGAACAGAACTATGTTTCATGTATCTCTTCTGATATTTTTCTTTTGATTATGGCAGCACATGCCAATCTTCCTAGCTACACGTCCTTGGAAAGGCTTGTCCAACAAACCACAGTTGTAAGACAGAGGCTACATCAAGAACTTGGTAAGGTAAGATATTGGCTCTGTCAAGAACTTGGAAAGTAGACATTGTGGTTTGGGTTTTTGTCTCTAGGATCTTTACCACATAATTGGATCCTCAGAAGCCCAATTCTTTATTGTCTTCTCTGCATTTTTAAGTATCATATATTTTTACTTTTAGACTTTTATTAATAGGGATGTAAATCACTGTAATTAACTGCAAAGAATATGCTAACTGTCGTTTCAGTACAAAGTTGAATGGGTTGCTTGTCTGCAGAGTGACCACTTGATTGTTTGCCGGCGCATTACTTGATAATTTGCTTGTGCACTGATTAAATTTGCTTGTGTGCTTTCTGAGTTACTGTTTGTTCTAGATGCACATGAGTCTATTTAGAATTAATTATTTGAAGAGTCTGCGATGAATAACAGTACATTCTAATACCAGTCACTTTTACTTTTCTACTATTAAAATTCCAGAGTTTATGATTCTAGTGTGTCATTCCATTGTTGTTCTTACTACTTTGTATGTGCATGTATTTTGCATCGCACAACTACTTGGATGTTAGATCATGCCACTTCTGGGGAAACTGCTTGCTAGCTAACACTAGCCTCTAGGCCATTTTCGGTGAACATAAGTTACAGTTCATGGATAGGTACTACCATTTGCTTTCAGCATGAACGTATTTTATTCTCACTATATGCAGCTTCAATGAAATTTAATTGAATCATAGTTACCAGATTTGCCATTTACCTGGCAAGCGTTTGTGAATCCCAGCTTGAGCAGGCCTAAGTGAAAGTAGGCAGACTCATTTCAGAGACTTGGCGAGCCTAGGCCAAAATTTTCAAAAAATCATGTTTTTTGTAAAATATTTTTATATTGGCCTTCTCTGAAATTGTGGAGTTTTTGTGCCAAGTCTGTTTCTGAGTAACTTTGAGATGTATTCAAGCTTCTTTTTAGATATAGTTTGGTTTAATGCCATGGTTTAAGTTTTTTAGATTGACCTGTGATAGTTGTGGATGTCAGGCCAGGAAATGGACTGCGAATGAATTTGGAATTGGAAAAGTGAAACCTAATTCTCATTCACCTAAAAATTTACTACATAGTGCATATTATCAACATGAAATGTTAAGTTCATCTTCAAGACGACTGTTCCAACTTATTATGTATCTAGGTAATAATTATATAACAATATAATAATTATTATTACTTTTATTTCCAACACCTATGATTAATGTACAATAGTGTTAACAGCAGATCATAATGAATTTGAGACAAATTTAAAATACCCAATCTGCACAGGGAGTTAATTAGTTCTAAGTAAAATTGGTCATTCTTCTAATATGAGACTTGTTTGAATAGTAGACAGGGCAGACGCGGGCTTTCATCAGAAGTCATAGGGCTTTTCATTGTTAAGAAATATGGATCTGAAGATAATGTATGAACTGATATGTAGTAGAATGCAATTGCCTTGGTTATTGATTGATTCTACAAAGATATATGTGTATTTATATATAATATCTATAATGAATAGTAGTGATTATTCATTATAGAGAGATGTTGCTGTTGGTGCTAAACAAGATGACTGTTCATTATACATATCGTAATTCATTACTGATTATAATACAAACGGTATTAGTCACTATCGTGACTTACAGCATAATGTGTATCGTCACTTTATCGTGACTTACGGCAATGAATACAATGTCACTTATCGTGACTGTTATGTAATACCAGTCACAATAGTATTGTGACTGTT
>MU223494.1:461142-511794 GCA_018584345.1 Thuja plicata
TAACTATAGATTATGTAGGTTTTATATTTTATCTTCCTTTAATAACCTCGCTCTGATACCATGTTAAGAAATATGGATCTGAAGATAATGTATGAACTGATATGTAGTAGAATGCAATTGCCTTGGTTATTGATTGATTCTACAAAGATATATCTGTATTTATATATAATATTTATAATGAATAGTAGTGACTATTCATTATAGAGAGATGTTGCTGTTGGTGCTAAACAAGATGACTGTTCATTATACATATCGTAATTCATTACTAATTATAATACAAACGGTATTAGTCACTATCGTGACTTACAACATAATGTGTATCGTCACTTTATCGTGACTTACGGCAATGAATACAATGTCACTTATCGTGACTGTTATGTAATACCAGTCACAATAGTATTGTGACTGTTATTACATAACAACCACGATACCTTTATTAATTGAACAGCGACGGTTTAATATAATATTTGTTAATGCTGAGAGTATTGTCACTGTCGTGACTGTTATGTGTTAGCAGTCACGATAGTATCGTGACTGTTAATACATAACAATCCGATACATTTGCTTGTTTAAATGGATAGCGATATAAGTCGGTTTCAACATATATATATATATATATATATATATATATATATATATATATATATACTCCGATACATTTGCTTGTTTAAATGGATAGCGATATAAGTCAGTTTCAACATACATACGATATATATATATACACACACGTTCGTATCCAATGCATATATAATTAAGATATATAGATATCTATTCATTATTATTATTATATATGTATATATATATTATATACAAAGCATTCTATAAACACGAACGAACAATATTTTAACATTCATGCTAATGCTAGAAACGAAATTAACCTTTCTATGTGAAAGCTAAGCCTGCATCAATGTATTTTTGACTTTACAGTGGTTGCAAACTATCAGAAGTGTAATGATTTGTTCTTGAATTTTCATTAATTCATTCCAAACATAGCTATGTGTTTGTTATCTTCTTGTTTCTTATTTCTGTTTTAGAACCTCTCTCGGATCTTGTAGTAAATAGGACTCCTGAAGATGAAGTGCTCCTCCGTCTTGCTGTGACTTTTTCACACCATCATCCCATTACAAATGGGGACCCCCTCTTTTTGCTTGTAGTTGTTAGATTAGTTAGGTTTTGGCATTAAATTTGGTGGTTCAGAGCTTTAAAAGACTGAGGGGTGGTAATGAAACGAAGTGGCCAAGTTGCGATCTTAAAGTGGGAATGTTAAATTAAAGTCCCTTGGGGTCAAATTATAGTGGGTTGAACGTAATGTCCTAAGCGTATTTTAATTTTGGCTAGTCAATTAGTCCAAAATACATTATAAAGGCATATTTTGTGCATAAGGGCCTTAAAATCCTTATATAGATTGATTTTCCATACTTAAAATTGCCAAAATCCTAAGGAAAATCTGGACTTATAATGAATTTCCCCACTTATTTTGATCAAAATCCGGATTTACTATGAATTTCCCCACTTGTTTTGATCAAAATCCGGACTTACTGTGAATTTCCCCACTTATTTTGATCAAAATTCGGACATAGCATGAAATTCCCCACTTTAATTGGCATTTTCCTAAAAATTTTCCTAGTACTGGGGACAAAATCTAGACATAATATGAATTTCCCCACTTTGGATGACATTTGCTTGAAATTTTTCTAAGTGGAAATTATCCAGACATGGGTCAATTTTTCCCCAACTGGAATCTAGCGATTAAATGAAGAGAATGAAGAGTCTAGACATGAGGCTAATTTCCCTTTGGTTTTGTACTTAGCCAAATTTTAGAAGGTGAAGTTGGGACTATCCAGACCCAACTCGTTTTTACCCTTTGAGTGATTGTGGATGCGGATTTTTTTCTACGTATGGAATTCATTTGTCCACACATGGGTTGCTTTTCCCCTTTGAAGGCAAACAAAGTTACATTTTCTCTAAGTATGGGAAATGAATTTTATCTAGACCCAAGTTGTTTTTCCCTTGGGGGGTAGCTTGGAAAATGAAAAATTTTCAAGTTTGGAGTTCATCTATCCACACATGGGTCGTTTTTTCCCTTGAGAGTGATTACAGAGATTGAAATTTTTTCTAAGTATGGAAATCAACTATCCACACATAGGTCGATTTTCCCCTTTAAGGGCGAACAAAGATGAATTTTTTTAAGTGTGGGAAATGGATATTATCCTTACATTTGTCGATTTTCCCCACTTGGGATGAGTGAACACGAAGTGTTGATGTCACCTTTCGATCCATGGATTGCAGATTTTGAGTAATAATGTGGACTTAGTCATTTTTTGAAGGATCCATACATATACATGGACCGATTTCCCCCACAGAGGCCTTTTTTGGTTAATTAATAAATGGTGGGAAATTAATTAAATAAGGGTGGGAAGGTTCTAGAAGGTGGGAGTTTTTATCTCACATTGCTTGTGGGAGGTGAATAGAAAACCAAAACCACTTTAAAATGGGAAGCTACAGCTATCTAGAAGACATGAAGTTGGCTAAGTATTCAAGCTGGAAGAAGGAAAAAATGAGGGAGTTTAAGTAAGACCAGCAATCTTGGAGATTTTTGCAGGCATCCATCCATGGTGGGCATCCAAGGGTGAAATTTCTAGCAAAAGGTGGCTGCCAAAGAGGTGTGATAATGATGGAAATCTGAAGCAAGGCTGGGAGGTGCAATTTTCTTAGCAAAATTGTAGGAAATTCACAAGTGTCCAAGCAACATCAAGGGTGATTGCAAGATGAAGGGAGGTGATTGCTGAAGGCCCCAAGACTGATCTAAGGTGGAGAAGAGGGCCATAACTGACATATCTTCAGAACAAAGTCTGAAAATAACCCAGATGGTGCGATTTTTTTTTAGAAAATCATGAAAAATCATCCATGACTAAATCTGCCCAGGACTGATCCTAAACAACTTGGAGGGCAAAAGCACAATTTGTTAAGGTGTTTTGAGGCATTAAAATGCTTGGAGTTGTGTGTCTTCAGACCCAGGTCTGAAAATTTCACTACCTGGGCCGATTTTCTAGAAAATTCACATAAAATGCTTTGGTTGCTAAACTCCCTCAAAACTTATTGCAGATCATTTGGATTGTGTATTCTGATTTCCTTGACCAATTTGGACGCTTTCAAGGGTGAATTGGTAGATGTCCTCAGACTTAAGTCTGAGACTCCTCTAGGTGGGCAATCTTTTGGAAATTTATCTAAATTCACCAAGTCTCAAGGCATCCATATGCGTATTTGAAGATTAATTTTCAGGCCATAACTCGCATTTTGCAACCAACTGAAGGCATTAAGGGGTTGAGGTAGGGAAGATATGGTCAAAAGTCTGAAGACTACCTCTGAAAATCGGTTTTTTTCCATTTAATTCTGATTTTGCTCTATGATAATAATCTGATCCAAAACTTATTGCAGATCTTTTGTTAGTTTTTTGACTCATCTAAAGCCATTTCAAGGTCTGAAAATCCTAAGTTGCAGACCCAGGTCTGCAGACTACAGCTACAGGGGCGATTTTTTAGAAAATTTGTCATAAATTCCCAATTTCATTAATTCGTAAACTTGATAGTGCCGAGTCTTCACAAGGTCTTTGGGCATTCAAAACACCAAGTTTGCCACTTAAACTCATTCAGAGGGCATAATACAGGTATGTCTTCAGACATGAAGTTGATGATAAAATATGGTCTTGATGCTTGAGAAAGTATGATTTTGATTTGTGTTTCCATGGGTTTAATGCGTGATAAGTTTCATAAGCTGTTAAGACTAATCTTAAGATAAATTTCGAACTTATCAAATTCTTGTCCTTACAAAATCAGATTTTGATGGAAAACTAATTTTGCCATTTTTTTATTAAGTGTTGACAAATTTCTCCTATCTTAGGATTCTAAACCAAATGCATAGTTTTGTTACAACTTTTAAGAGATTGAATTGCTAAGTTAGGATATGGAATGCATGGGCTAATTTAAGGATTTTGTACTTTAAAGCTTGTCTAAGTCCTTAAATCCTTACTAACTTCGAGCTTCGAATAGGAAAATGGCAGAGCCTAAGGGGATCACAACGAGGACAATATTGATTAAGCGGCTACCCAAGGGCTTCTATCTGGAGTCTTTGATGACATCCAAATGGGGAAAGGTTGTAGACACTAACATGGAGCACATTGACATGAAGAAATTAAGGAGGATGTATTGATCCAGGGATTGCCTTTCTTCAAGGATAGCAGTGAACACAATGAAGAATGGACTTTACCATGCAATTGGTTTACCTTCAGCCATCTAGTGCAATGAACTTATGGTCGAGTGTGCAAGGAATTATGATCTAGATACCAGAACAATCAGAGCAAAGGGGAAGGTGTTTGTATTTTTAAACGAGGAGGCAATAAGAGAAACATTTGGAATTCCATACTATCCCAGGATGCAGATCAGAACCAAGGAAGAAGCTAAGGCATTATATGATGAGAGGCCAGATGTTTGTATGGACATCATTAACAAGACCTAGATTAGTGAGCCAAGGAAGCATCATTCCAAGTTACCGAAGAAGCTTGTAAGTGAGGATTTGAAGAATGAATGCAATGACTTGATCTTTATGCTAAATAGAGTTATGGGAGCACCTCAGGGGACCTTCTTTGATACTTGGATGTTTAACTTCATGGAGGAAATAGCGGCGGGAGATGTAATGATGAATTGGGCAAAGATGATAAGTGACAACATAGATGCACAGTTAAAGGGCTTAAGGAAAACGAAGCAATTCTATACGAGTTCCTTTGTGATCTACCTGTTAGCAAGGAATATTGAATATCCAGGCCTGATTCGAAAGGGCATGATTGGAAATGGCAAGGATCAATACAGAGTATATGACTGTTATCCTGAGTTGCAACTACATGAAAGGGCAAGTTACAAGAGGATCAATGACATCTTCACCATGAATATCACACATACTTCAAGGAGTAACACATAGAAGGTTATCCAAGGATACCAATGCATTAATTGAGCAATATGGATATTGGTATATCCAATTCCCTACTTTTACTTATATCCGGATCTAGGGATTTTCCTCAGAGCCATTCAAACTTCCTAAGTATCTTACGGACAAGATGGTTTTGTTGGAGGTGGTTAGACAACTTTCAGAGTTTGATCTTATATAGAAGGAGAAGCACATACAAGGAATGCCTTACTCCATCACTTTAGGGAAAATGTTTGAGTTTTGCCCTTCATTATAGGCAACAACGACAGCTAGTGCAGAGATACAGTTCTAATAGTTGGGGACATACAAAGAAAGGAAGGATTTTGATCCATTCCAGAGGATCAAAACCTACAGAGGCATGAAATATAGACACAAGATGGACATAGAAGATTATTGGTCAAATCTAATGGATGAACAGGGAGTGAGAAGAAAAATGTGGTCCAGGATGACAATGGATTTCATGAGAAGATGTGGTGTCTTCCCTATTCCTGATCAGGTTAAGGATGATGGGCACATAATCGATCCTGGTTATGAGTATGGGAAGGATAAGTTAATTGAGCCTCCTAATTGGTCACTAAAAGAGGAACTTTTAGATTTGAGGGTCTTGATGAGGGTGGTAATGGATAGATCAAGGGCATGGATGGATAAGCAAATGAAAAGGTTAATGAAGCAAGGTGTTACTTTCACTCATACAAGGATACAAAGTGAGGATTCTTCTTCTAGGGGCGATGAAGGGACTATCAACACTTCAAGGTTGCGCATTCAGAATACAGGGCAAGCTTCAAAGGAAGGGGGTAATGTGGCAGAGACATCACAAGAAACAAGTGACAAGACTATCAGTAAGGAATTTGGAAGTGAAAGACATAAGTCCACCACACCTACTCCTATTCCTAGTTCTTCATCAACTAGGGATATAGGGACACAAACGATGGACAATAACTCAGTACAGGGTGGAGATACAAAGATTTTACCTCAGGATAGTTAGGAGGGAGCTTCATCCACACAGTCAGTGCAACAAGCAACAAAGATATTGCCAACTTCTCCTACTGTTCAGTTAATAGTTGATTTGGGGTGTGATATGAGACAACTTGATCTTAACACTCAGGAGATAGATGATGAGGTCATTTCAGCGTTGAAGGGACTTAATGATGATGAGCATATGGAAGATGGTGTGGATTTATCCGCAGTCCCTGAATGGCTAAGAGAGCATGAAGAAAAGGAGAAGAGGAGAAGAGGTTCTTCCTATGGAAGGCATTGATGCATTCTTGCGTAGAATTGGAAGAGCAAAAGAGCCCAAGCCAACGATGAAAATTCATAAGATTACCACGGATGAGTCAAGATTTCGTACTGTGCATTTGGCTGTCCCAGTAGAAGATAAGGACGAAGATGAGATTACTCCTAATGATTACCACATCTCATTCGATATTTGGGCCAACAACTACAAATCAAGAATTTTAGGAATTGAGAGGTATTGCGGACGTAATTGAAGAAAAGGATGAATAAATTGATGAACTAGAATTGGAGAACTTGATGATGAAAGAGTTCATAAATAAACATATGCGATCAGGACAGGAGAGCACAACACTGGTTCCATATGCCCCTACTTTTCAGGATTCGCATTGTACTTGTGGTGTAGTGAAGGGATAGGTAGACAATATCAGAGAGCAAGCAGAGGCCTTTCTTGCAAGCATATTTCAGGCATATTAGAGGACCACAATATTGATAAATAAAATACAAGGATTGGATGAGATATGGAGGGAATTTCAGCCCATTGAACACAAGGTTATTCCTCATCTCAAGGCATTAAGGGGTATCCTCACATCGATCCTGACTCAGGAGGGAGTTATTGATAGAGGGAGTGCATATGACTTTGACCATTGTTATCTCTCATTAGTCACTAAGAGGACTACATATGAGCATGCGCGCACATAGTGTGAGGATATTGAGGGTCGTATCTTGGGGATATGTTCGAAGGTCCTTATTGCAATCAAGGAGTTGCTTGATCTTGATATTGATGTTTCTGGTAAGTTGGATTTGGATGGGCTAAATGCGAGGATGGAGTCAGTTTATTTTAGAGGCATAAACTCTCTTGAGAAGAGTCACTTGAATGGATTGCTCTCATTTATAATTCCTATTAATGATCTACAGTGACACACTTCAGATTGGGATAACACATTGAGCACTTGCATGGAAAAGTTGGAAGTTATGGAGATATATAACATGGCGGCCTTCCTAGTATTAACATGGAGGAACTTAGTGCGATTTTGGCTAAGTTCATTGATTTTGCTAAAAGGGAAAAAGAAAAAGGAGTGTACATCTTGGATGATGAGTTGTATGATGACTAGGCAACTTCCTTACTTCCTATTGGTCCTCAAGCCATTGCATTTTCTCATTGGCTCATTTTGTGGTGCTTCATTTCTATTGGCTATTTCTGGTTGCCCTAATTAGGGTTTGTAATGGTTTAATTTGGGCCATCGTGAAATCCTAGTCATTCATTCTAATTGGGGCTCCTATATAAACCCCCACCACTCTCATTTGTAGAAGAGGTTGTTTGAGAATTGTTGCCAATCTAATGCCAAATTTGCTCTACTTTTCATTGTTGTGTCTTGCATGGTGAATTGTTGTGATCAAGTTTGCGTTATTGTATGGTGATCTACATCCCTTATTTAGAATAGATTTGATTTCAGGTTTTTAGATTAGAATTTGCTTACGTAGTTTAGTTGAATGAGAGTAATTGTGGATGTTTACTTGTTTGAATCGATGTAAACCAGAGTTCCATGACTCGGACTCGCCTATGACTCGACAAGGTCGACTTGACCCATGACTTGCCGATGACTCGGCAACGACTCAACAAAATGGAAAAAACAGAGATTTTTAACAATTTAAAACTTATTTCATGCAACCATTATTGAATAAAGCTTAAAGACACTATAACGTCATCAAATAGAAGCTAATTTGATAACATACATAAACATACATCCATCACATAAGTACATGCATAAATTGTAGCTGAAGGAAATAGAAAACATAGATATGCTGAATTATAAATATTGTCAAATGTATATAAAATCCATGAAATCCATGACATCAAATGTTCCCAAACATATGTGTAAACAAAAACAAGTCTATGGCTCAGGCTCTAGCTCAGCCTCAGAGTAGTCTGTCTGCCTCCTACAAATGCGTATGAGGTAGGTCATGGATGACGGACAAGCCATAGTCTTTGCCTGTGAGGTGCCACTCTGATCAACAGTAGCTGCACAGGCAACTGATCGTGCTCTATCCTCCTCTGCCATAGCTACAACCTCAGCCTCTCTGTCTGCTTGGTCAACCCACTCATGGTCCTCCTCAGTGAAGACAAGATTGGTAGACTCAATGAGCCACTTGGACTCTGTATCGATCTCTGCTTGAGTGATTGGAGAGGAGTCAGTGTCCAAAATCTGTCTGGTCCTTTGACGAAGGTTGTAATGAACGAAAACAAGATCATTCAACCTCTCCACAGACAATCTATTATGCCTCTTCGAGTGGATGTGCTCGAACATGGATCAATTGCACTCACATCCAGAAGTGCTGCATGGCTGACTCAAAATACGGATGGCAAGTTTTTGAAGGTTTGGGGTTGAAGGCCCAAACATTTTCCACCATCTATCTGAAATAAGGAAATGAAAAAAAATCAGTCTCATTTCCAACTTTAAGGATAGATTATAAAATCAAAATGCATAAGCCATAAATTTAAGAATCTTAAGTTTAACTGTTAACATATATTTCTACCTGGCTGCAATGTTGTCCTAGCGTCTTTGCACATCTTGCTTGTGAAAATCACCCCTTGTTCATTATTATATGCATCTATCTCTTGCACTATAGATGTGCTAGACATCTTTTGCATCACTGAATATAGGCCACTAAGAACCTCCTCATTTGCCTTGAAGTTATCAAGGAAATGAAATGAAGGATTGAGGAAATAAGCTGTTGCATGGATGGGTCTGTGAAGCTGGTTTTGCTTTCTCCTATCAATGATCTCCCAAATGGGGCCATACTTATCCTCAACTCCTGCATACCTAGATCTAATGGCCTCCTTGGCCCTATCCATGCCCTCATATATGTAGCCCATAGATGGCTTCTCCCCATCAACAACTCGTAGGAGAACTACAAGGGGTTCAGTGACCTGCATATAATGTTAAAAAAAAACAGTTAAGTCACAAGTGTGCATTAAAAATTTAAAACAAGAAAAATAGCAAAGTTGCAAACAAAACAAAAATATATGTACCTGCATGATCTCTGCACAAGGGGTCCAAAAACTTGGCTCATCAAAAAGATAATCTGCCACATCCATCCCTGTAGTGGTCGTAGCATAAGATGAAGCAGTCCACTCCCCGCCAACAAACATGCATCTCAAAGCTGCCTTTGATTTCAACAAGGATTTTAGTGTGAGGAAATTTGAGGCAAATCTCGTGATACCAGGACGAGCCAACTCCTTTTGCTCTGTGTATTGCCTCATCATGGACCAATGTATGATTGTAGATAAACTTGCAAATGTTTTTGGCCTTATCAACACATGATTTGACCCATTCAAGCTTGCCAATATCCTCTAACATGAGGTCAAGGCAATGGGCCGCACATGGAGACCAAATTTTTTTCGGGTGCCTCTCTATCAAAAGTTTACCTGCAACAATTTTAAATTAATTAGAAATTTTGACGTGTTAAAACTTTTTTAAATAAATTCATAGATAACTCTCCATCAAAACTTCAAAAGTTAAAAGTTTACCTGCAACAACATAACTTGCTGCATTATCCGTCACCACTTGCACCATATTTTCTGCCCCCACCTCATGTATAACTTCCTCAATAACTTCACATAAGTATGTGGCATTCTTCACATGTTAGGAAGCATCAACAAACTTCAAGAACATGGTGGATCCTGAAAATAAAGCAAAATAATTATTAATTATCATGTATTAATCAACAAATCAAAATCAAAATTAAATTATTCAATGCATTTAGGGGAAGTACAATAATCAATCACCTTCTTAGGAAACAAGAAAATTTAGGAGTGTCCAACCATCTGTCATGATGGTGCAACCCTTTTGGCTCCAAGATTGTCTGTGGTCCTCTAGCTCAACTTTCATATCAGTAACCATTTCTAACAAGAGGGGGCCACTTAACTTAGCATTAGTTGGGGCTTTAAAGCCCGCCCCACAAATGGTTACGACATCTATCATGTCTTGCCAATAAGGAGACCTGTCACAAATAGATTATGATTAATCATTAGATAAAGCGTAGTTCAACTTCAAACTATAAATTTTAAAATTTAATTTTAAACTTAAAGCAATCAAATAAAAAAGGATTACCTGGTTGCAACAAATGGAATGTTGCAAAAGTATCAAAACTTTCAAATTTGTTTTCGTGTAGCATCATGGACCCCATTGTTCCAACCCATACTCTCAAGCAAGGGTTGTGCACCAGGAGTAGTGCGTGGCACAAAATAAGTGTCCAACTTCGATTTCCGGACTCTAGGGCCAAGGGTAGTAGTACCACTTGAAGGAGCAGCTTTAGAAGCACTAGCACTAGGATGAAAGGGATGCATGGAAGAACCCTTTCCAACACAGCCTGCAGATGTGGATGCGGTTGTGGCTGTGGATGGGGATGTAGATGAATGGGAGCCAATAGCATTTATCTCTTCTCGTTGCCTCTTTTTAGTTTTCTTTTCTTCTTCATATTTTTCTAACCGGACAACAGAAACGAATTGCCTCGGGAGTTGCCTTTAAACACGGTTCAACATCATTGCCTAGTATGCCGATAATATGGTATTTAAACCTATTGATGCCACCATGATAAATTTCTTTACAAAACGAGCATTTGGTTTGGTTTTTTTGTCTACTAGGAAACTCTTCTGTATATTTCCAAGATTCACACTTTGGAGGCATTGGGAAGAATTAATGTTTTCAAAACTTGATGGTTGCTAGCAGCTGCAGTAAGACAAAATTATGAACAAAATTACAAATTTGTGCGTTGTATTTTAGAAAAATCAGCAAACCCTACATTTTTTATAGAAAAAATTGTAAAAACGTGTTACATTTTTTTCTTAAAAAAATCAAGGGTTTGCTATTTTTCTACTTTTCTCATTGAAGTATGCAATTTATATTTTAATAGAAAACATTAAAGATTTGGAAAGTGAAACTTCAAATTTTTTAAAAAAAAATGGAAAATCCATAAACATAACAAAAAAAACTAATAACAAAATCTACAAAATTTAACAGTTACCTTTTTCAAATGAGTTGAGAATTCTTGGAACAACTGCTATGGACTCCTTGATGCTCTCAATGCAAACCTATGCCTCCCCAATGTGATTTTGTGGACTCCTAGATGCTCTTCTTCCCTGCTGGTTGCAAACCTATGGCCTCTTGTTTTTCTTCCTCTCTCTCACTTTTCCTCTCTTCTTCTCATAACAAGTAAATAGAATGCCTTTTAGGGCAAATTAGAAAGCATATGTATAAAAAAAATAGTTAAAAGTCTTTAAATTTTTTTGTTTTTTATATGTAGTTCGTGACTGCCGCTGACCGGATCATAGCCCACGGACTCGGCGGGTCATAGCATGACCCGTTGGCTCTGCGAGTCATGCTATGGCGAGTCATGAAAACCCGGCCAGCTCAACTCGGCCTGTGGGTTGTCAAAACTCGCACAACCTGCGGCGAGCTAAGGAACATTGATTTAAACTAGGCCACTAGCTTCTTGCTGATAGTAAGTGTGCCTTGTGTGGTAAGCTAGTGATTAAAAGTACTCAACTTCAATTGATATCTAATATTCAGTTTGCATCTATTTGATTGGATTGAAGAAGAAATATTGATTTGAAATTTTTTAAGTATACTTTAGAAGCTTGCACTAGGTGGGTAGAAGTCACTGATAAAACCGCATCTAGTAGAGTCCAAGTCATCCTTAAGTTGAGAGTTGAAGAGTTGGAAATCGAAAAACCATATTTTCATTGCACATTGTAAGGCTAAATCTTTAGAAGTGCAAGCAGTTGATGTCCATTGAATGAACAAGCATAAGTTCCGTAAGTGATTACCAACAAATCCCATTCTTTCACTGAGCGAGTATCCATAGTTGAAGGAACCTTGAAGTCACCTTGTGATCTTACTTTGCAAGCTTAGCATAAGGATTGATCTTATTCAAGAGAGGATTGAGTATTTAGTGTTTTACTTCGAAACATTAAATGTTTGATTTTGTACGTTGTAGTGGAACAAAACTCACATCAACATGTCTTAATCTCCCCTATGTCACATAACCAGACCTTTTTAGCCCTCAAATGTACCTTTGGGCTTTGTTTCTCAAGGTATGAGAGTAATCTTGTTGAATGTTGTTGCATTAGTGCACGATAGAGGGGCTTAATAGCCAAGTTTTCGCTTCTATGTATAATTGAGAAAAATCAGCGTGCTTTTAGTTTGTTATTAAAACTATATGTTTTTCATAAAAAAATGTCTACCCTACCCCTAACACTAACATTATGCTTTCCAATGTAGTAAAAGAAAATAGAGGGATATTGTTCTCCACTTCAGAAGTTTATTTTTCGTTTCTGATGTATTCTTTGCTTAATTTATTTTCCATCAGTTACTCTGTATTTGCTGATTTGCAGTGTTTTTATTTGCACGATTTGGTCTTTCTCTTCTGCTGGCAATTGTTCTTGGTTAATTTCCACAGCCTTGCATTAAACTTCTTGGTGAGGGCATATTCTTGCCAAGTGACCATATTTGTGGCAGGTTTTGCATATGAAAAGGATTTTTTTTCGAAGTATAAGGGTTGTTCCAATTCAATTCCTCCTTTCAGAATTAGTTAATTGGGGAGTAGGTTGCTAGGTCTATATTGACAGAGATGTTGGAATAGTTCAAGGTTTTAGGGCACATTATGATTTTTTATGCAGTGATATTATACTCACATATGGCTCCAATTTTCTTTAGTACCACCCCTTGCTGGCATTCACTTCAGATTTATCTGAATCCGTACAAATGTTAGTGCTAGGTAAATCTTATATTCTGTTGCAAGTGGGTGATTAATGCTTTATCGGAAGGCCTGATTTTTTGCATAACGGAAGTCCTGCCCCAGGGGTTTTGATCAAGATGTTAAAGTGTTGGTTCTTGTTGTGAAGACTCAAGTTTTAAGTAATGACTTGTGGTATTGCATTGTTTGTCTCCTAGTAGTTGTTTCTAAAGTTATTATCTAATTGTTAATGCTGTTGAGGAGCGGAGTATTGTAGTGCTTATAAGGAGCTAGTATTGGTATTAGCTGGCTCAAAATGCTTTTGTGAGATATATTTATAGACTATCATGAAATATAAAAAAGTAGAGGTCCACCCACAGAAAGATTTGTTGCTTTATTTCTTTAAGTTGAAGGCATTCATGAAATATCCTTTTACCATTATTCGTATCTCAGCAGCTCCTATAGGTTTGTAATTATTCTTAGATTTTTGAGTTCAAATAAGGCCTCCATAAATCTACAGGTAAGCATATAGAGCCTTTGTTCTATTTCTTTCAAGGAGGAGACTGGGGGCAGGGGAAGGGTTGCCCAACTTTAAATAGTAACTATTTCCTTTATTGACAAAATTGGGTGTGCTTATTGTTCTAGATGCATTTTATTGTAAAAAACCTTTGAGTTCATTTTTACTTTTTTTGTGATGTTTTGGGTGCTATTACTTCCCTGAAGGTGAGATGTGTTTCTGACGGCTGGTTTACAGAGAAGGCTATTGCTTTCTTAGTGGGCTAGGCCCTAGGGCATAATCCCCTTAAGCAAAATGGAGAGGGTGGAGTAAAGCAACTCTAGAAGGCTGTTTTAGTGGAGAGTGTTGCTGGTTTTACTAGTCATGAGCTTAGAAGGCTTTGCAAAAAAGCCTAATATGCAACTGAAACCACTACTCTGCTATTATTGTTCTAGAAATAACCGTTTGTTGATTGTTAGGTCAATAGCATGGATGATGGGTTGTTGGCACCACATTTGAAGGAATAATTTAACTTGCATTGCTGAAATTAGCTTCAATGATGCTGAGTACTGACCTTGGAATTCTCTGAGTGATTTCTGAAGTTAAGATTTGTGAATCGTAATTTGTTTTTGTCCAATGTGTCCTTAACCATTAATTGTCATATCTACGTTGTAACTTTTAGTTGGGTGTCATGAATGTGATTGCAAGTTGCCTAACCTTTTACGACCACCTGGCAAGCTGTGTTGCTTCTTTATACTCATATTAGATTTTAACAGTGAAACCCAGTTACTCGCACCCCCACCAAAACCTCGAAGTACCCGTCCCCAGGACGTCCCTGCACCGGGTTCTTGGAGTACCTGAGTACTCCCACCTCTGCCATTCCGCAACCACGCCGCCACAGGGACGGATACTTGAATTTTTATTTGAATTTTGATTTTTGAATGTTACTATTGGGTATGTACTATGTTACTATGTTGAATGTTCAATGGTTCCGGTTCGTGTTGCAATTTTGCTATGTTCAAGTATTTCAATTTGGTATGTTATACAAAAACATCATTTCATAACTAGCATTTCAAGTTCTATATGTAATATAATATGCAACACTCCCCCTCCCCCACCCCCTCACCGCCGTCCCCTTGCTGTCCTGAAATTGAGGACCTTTGTCCCCCCGTCCTGACGTCCCCCTGTCCCGACATCCCCCCGCGCTGGTGTTACACTGGATTTTAAGCTATTTCAACTTTATAAAATATTGAAATCTTATTCTGGCAGAGTACAAATTTCGTTCTTGATTGATATTCTCAAGTTTCAACAGCTTCTGTATCTATCAAGTTAAAAGAGGCAGGTTGGCTATTTTTTTCTATCATCTCAATAATGGTTAAATCTTGAGTGGTTATTGTTTTATTGGCTCTATGCTCACATAGTTTTATAGTGGCTTTCAAGCATACTAATTATAGTCAATGATTGTTCTGCATTGATATTTCCACTTTTGCTCCTATGAGGACATTCTCTTTGGAGATGATCCCTACAAGTATATCAGCTACATTTTAATAACGTCTTTGTTCGATGCTTTCTTTTATCTTGGTAGTCTTCCTTGGTATGTCTTGTGTTTTTTCCAGGCTTTCACTCTCTTTGAAGTTTTCTTAGCAGTTTTTGGACCTTATGGTGTTTGATCTTATTATTGCCTTTTGAGCTGTGTGCGACAATCTGATACCTCAAGGCAGAGCACTACAAACATACAATACTAAGAATGAGATAGAGAAGGTTGGGATGTTTTACTAGCATTATATAAAGATGAAAGTTTTTTTGTTGACATGTCCTTATGGATGTGAATCAACCATAAATTAGAGTGTTTAAACCTATGAAAGTTGAGCCAAAATGTGGTGATCAACTTGATAGATACCCATAATAAATTTTTATGCCTTAATGTGACCACCTCTTCAACAAAAGGGCTAGATACATTAATTATTATATTGGAAAATGGTCTATATACTTTATATAGATGATGTCATCTCCTTTGTATCTCATGTCAGTCAACACACTTGAATATAAATGTTCCTCATTCTCCACTTAATATAGAGAACAAAGACAATAACTATATAGCCATGCAGGATATTGTGATCCTCTACATTCATAATTGGTGGAAACAAATCCTCTTATGGATGGGGGGAATCCACAGGCCATATGACTAGTGATGTTGAAGAGAGAGCTTGGATGAGACTATCCACAATTTGTAAGAAATCCTCATTAGAGAAAGTCAAGTTGGGCTTAAGAAGTTGTTTGATAGAGGTTTTGGTGACCTATTTTTTGGTGGCTTTGATAGCTTATTTAGCCATTTTGCTTGAAGACAGTGGTGAGGGAAATCTATTTTATCGAAGTCACTTGGGGATTGAACCTACCTCAACTGTCACAACAAGAATTGAATCATAGATGGATCGTTCAGAGCACAACTGTATCACCAATCAGATTCTGACCTTGATTAGGTTCATGTCACTTGAATCTATTGTCAGTTTGCATTATTTCTGACAACTCTATTGATTACATTCTTTAGGGGATGAAAAAAAGGAATAACATTCAAGGAATATTTGAATGAAGTTGATCAATATAGATGTTGGTAGACTAAAAAATAAAATGTCTTACAATACCAACAATATGCATAGTGAGTAATACAGTAAGAGGCAACCCTGTTGGAAGAAAAATATGCATAGTATGGGCAACTCTTACAATTTAAGGTTGGTTGAATTTCTTGGTGCAAGATTGTCTTAAGAGTTCTTAAGAGAAGGGGTTAGAAATCAAACTCTAAATGTAAAAATGCATTGAGAAATTGTTCCATTGCTGAAGCATGGTAGCAACACCTGAAGATACACAATCAGTCAGAGATTCGAAATCAAAGTCCAAAGTTATGCCCTCTAGAGAATTGTTGGTTTATTGACTTAAATGTGTGTAATTCTAAGGGATAAGCTAAAATGGATTTGAGGGCCATAATGTTAAATCAGGCATATCTATCACAAAGGTGGGATCGAGAAGTGGGCTTCCAAGTAAAAGATGCGCTAATAAGCTTCCAATTAAAAGATGGCCTCATAAGCTTCCAATTAAAAGACAGGCTAATAAATTGATGCCCCAAAAAGTATTTGTTGGTGCAATTGCATTTGGTCGTTACAGGTGAATTGCAACTTGGAAAGGGTATGTTGTGGCGTATTGTAATTTGTGAAGATGGTTTTACCAATTTGAAGCACGCGTTAGTGAATCTTGCAAAATAGAGAAGGGCCATTCAATTGTTGGCATTGATTTGTCATTGATGTCAACAGTAGTATTAAGGAGAGATCAACAAAAGATGTTATTAGCAAAGCTTAATGCAGGTGTTGCTTATCACAGTTTCAAAGTCTTGCAAGATATGAGTTTGTTGTAATCATGAAATATCCTTTTTAAGCATGAGAAGTTGAGGATTGAGTTATAGTTAATGGATGATCATCAAGATGCATTACATACTTATATTATACTCTCTTGAAGTCTCAATGCAGACAATTCAGTTGAGGTTTAGAATTAAGTTCTTTCAACATAAGTTTCTGTTTCATGCATAGTTCCATGACTCAGACTCGCCTATGTCTCGGCAAGGTCGACTCGACCCGTCACTCGCCAATGACTTGGCAACGACTCGGCAAAATGAAAAAAACAAAGATTTTTTATGATTTAAAACTTGTTTCATGCACCCATTATTGAATAAAGCTTAAAGACACTATAACATAATCAAATAGAAGCTAATTTGATCACATACATAAACATACATCCATAACATAAGTACAAACGTAAATTGTAGCTGAAGGAAATAGAAAACATAGATATGCAGAATTATAAATATTGTCAAATGTATATAAAATCCATGACATGAAATGTTCCCAAACATATGTGTAAACATAAACAAGTCTATGGCTCAGGCTCTAGCTCAGCCTCAGCCTCAGCCTCAGCTTCAGAGTAGTCTGTCTGCCTCCTACAAATGTGTCTGAGGTTTGAGTGATTTTGCTTTGGTTATAGGAGTAGTGGCCTTAGGTAGTCTTTGTTGGTGGCAGTTTTCAGGTCCCTAGGTCTGGCAAGTGAGGTTTGAGTGATTTTGGCCTGCTGGGAAGTCATGTCTGTCTGGGATATGGGCGAGAGCTAAGCTAAGTTTGTTATGGGGATGGAATCAAAACCAAGTGATTTGTGATGGAATGAGTTAAAACCCTTTGAGAATCCTTGTTCCAACTTCAGTTTGACCTTAGAAAGCCATGACAGATTGTGGGAGGTAACCCTGCCGAATCCTGAAATTTGTCTAAGTCTAGAATTTTTTGAAAATCGCAGAGATCTAGAATCTGCATCTTAACTCCTATGAAGCTGGAACCTATCTCAAACATCCTGAAAGTATTTATACAAATATAACTTGAAGTATAAGAAATTAAATAAATTAGACTTATACTTGAATGTTATATTTGCATAAATCCTCCTGCCCCTGAACTGAAATATTGGCCAAGTATTAAAATATATAGGAAAAAGTCTTTATTTATTTTTGTTTTTTATGTGTAGTCTGTGACTGCCGCGACCGGGTCATAGCCCACGGACCCGGTGGGTCATGGCATGACCCGCACGACTCGCGAGTCATGCTGCTGGGTCATGAAAACCCGACAAGCTTGACTCGGTCCGCGGGTTGTCAAAACTCGCACAACTCGTGGCGAGTTCAGGAACACTGGAACTTTCATGTCACCAGTGTGACAGGATCTTGTAGCAGTTCATAGCACCAGTGTGACAGGAATCTGTAACTGCATATTCATGGGAATAGAACGAAAGGAGCTTTGTTTGTTCGACTTAATAATGCATAGTGTCGAATATTCTTGATATTATTCATTGAGGAATACCAAAGGTTGGTATTCACTTTCTATTATACGTGGGTGAGATATTTTAAGTTTTAAAAAATCATTTCCATATTCCAACGGTTAACTACCTTGATGGAAGTTGGACAGTTGGTTTATGTTTTTGGCTTTATGGATATAACTGTTGACTCCAATGATGGTGAAAAGAGATGAAAAAAGCGAAGTGTTGAAAGTAGTTGTAGTGAATAGAATGAACAACAAATTGAATATTCTGTGAAAAAGGTTGAAAATATATCAGAAAATGACTGCAGATTATATATTGTGTAATTTCTGTTATAGAGGCACGAAGTTTATGAAATTTGCAATGGTACAGAATGAAAGACATTGTTAGAAAGCTGGCTGAATGATAAAACATGCCTTCTACAAAGTTATTGGGTGGTGCTCTAAATGTAGCCAGTGAGGTTCCCAGCGAGGATTTGATCAATGAGATCTTTTGCCAGTGAGGCAGACTTGTAACCAGTGAGGTTTTTGGTCAGTGAGACCCAATAAAAACATCTTTTATAGTGTTTTTTCAACCTAAAAGGGTTTTCCACTCAAATCCTTGTGTACTGTCTGATATGTGTATGATTTTTCTTGTTACCTATATTTCTTGATGCTTCTATACAATAAACCAATGATCTAATATAATCTATCTTGTTTGTAAAAGTTGTGTGAAGGCATAGAACTTAAAGTGTTTATCTTTTTAAGAGCTGTTTTAGAAACCACCGATTCAACCACCCCTCTCAATGGTTTGGTATTCCAATAAGTGGTATCCCAATAAGGGGTTGGGTGCCTTGTAGAGCTTTAACAACCCTAGATTGATCTTGGTTGTGGGATACTTGGTTGTCATGGCTCATGATAGTTCTTCAATTGCCAAAGTACCTTTGTTTGGAGGATTAGGATGAAAATCTACTTAATTTCTCTAGGAGTGGATATATGTAGTGTAGTTTTGAATAGTTACAATGTATCTTCTACCCTTCCCACTAATGTTGATGCTAAAAAGGAGTATGAAACATATGCTAGGGAAAACCATGCCATATTGTGTGGTCTATCCAAAGATGTTTTTGTTAAGGTTATGCACTGTGAATCTTCATAGGAGGTTTGGAATAAGTTGAACAACATCTATCATGGTAATGTTAGAGTGAAACAAGCCAAGATACCAAACCTTAGAGCCAAATTTGAAGAGTTAAAAATGAGTGAGGAATAATAAATAGGAGATTATCTTCTTAGAGTGGATGATACACTCAATGCTATTTGTGGTCTTGGAGAAGAGGTGGAGGATAAAGAGTTGTCAAAAAGGTTTTAAGATCTTTGCCATCCAGATATGATTCAAAAATATCAGCAATAGAAGAAGCAAAAGATATAAATAGGTACACAATGGATGATCTTCATGGTGCCCTCACAGCTTATGAAATGAGGACTTGTAAGGAGGAGCCTTCCAATAGAGAGGCAACTTTTAAAGCTGAGAAAAAGGATAAGGAGGTTTGTTCTGACTCTGAAGATATGGATAAAATTGAGTCTCACTTTGTTAGAAAGCTGAAAAAGGGGTTAGGAAGGTATAAAGGAAAGCTTCCTTTCAAGTGCTTTAATTGTGGAAGGATTGGGCATTTTGCAGAAAAGTGTCCTTATGATGAATCCCATGATGATGAAGAGAATATTGAGAGACTAGGCAAGAAGAAGGCAGTCGATAAAGGAAGAAAGTTTTCCAATAATAAGAAGAAAAGTTTACTTGCTAATGTGTCTGATAGTGACTCAAAAGATTCGGCTGGTGAAGAAGGAGAAATGTTATTTATGGCTATAGAAGGTCCTAGTGCAGATTAGACAGATAGTGAATCTGAATGTGCAGATGTTGATCTTGAGGGTGAACTTCTATGTGCTCTTCAGGAGAATAAAAGACTTAAGAAGTTAGTCAGCATGCTAGGAAATCAAACAAAGAGCAATGATAATCTGATCAACAGACTTAAAGATTCAGAACATCTAATTGAGACTTTGAAAGTTCAACTTGAAGAAAGAAGAGTTGAGGAAGTCTTAAAGGAGCGATTGCCATTCAAAATAGATTAATGTCAGAATCTGGAAGCAGAGGTTGTGAAGATGAGAAAGAAGTTAGCAAAGTATGAAGATAACAGAAAGCACAAAGAATTTGATGTTGGTCAAAGTTCAATGGTGATAGGAAATTGCAGCAGTAGTCAAAGCTAAAACAAGCTCAAAGTTTGATCACGTAGATACAATCAGAAATACAGATGTTGATTATCCTGCAAAGGACAACAACAGATCAGCTACAAAAGAGTCTCAGGTATAATAATCATTTTCTTGGTTATTGTTTCCTTTGCAATCAGTTTGGTCCTAAAATGGATGAGTGTAAAATTGTCTTTAGAAGAAGATCAAACCTTGTTGGACAATTCTCTCATAACTGGTTGAGTTACGATGTTACGGATGTCATATATTTGGACATGTTAAGAGTTGCAGATTTAATCTTGATAGAAAATCAGAGGCAAAAGTAAATAAGACGAAACTAGTTTGGAGACCCAAGGAAATAAAAAAAATTGAGAAGTCAATGTTTGTTCAAGTGGTATTGCATGCCAAAACGAAAGACTTGTGGGTGATTGACAGTGGTTGTTCAAACCACATGACTGGTTACAAGGAGAAATTAGCTAAATTTGAAGATTATGGAGGGACAATTAGTTTTGGTGATAATACTTCCAGGCAGATCAGAGGAATAGGAACTTTGTTTCTGGATGAACATATGCTCATACATGATGTATATTATGTTGAAGGATTAAAATATAATCTTCTTAGTGTAAATCAGATTTTTTATAATGATTATGATGTTGTGTTTGATGCTCAAGGCTGTGTGATATTAAGAAAGTCAGATGAAATAGTTGCAGCAAGGACTAATGGAAATGTTTATAATCTGAAAGACATCTCAAACAGTGCTAAACATAGAAATATTTGTCTTATGGGGCAAGTAGAAGAAAATTGGTTGTGGCATAGGAGGCTTGGTTATCTGAGTTTTGACAATCTAGTCAAAGTGAGTAAACATCAAAATGTATGAGGTATCGCACACATTTACAAACCAGCAAACAGTGTTTGTAAGGAATGTCAACATGGAAAACAAACAAAGATAAGTTTTGCTTCAAAAGAGCAGTCATCTACTAGACCTTTACAACTTGTTCACACAGATTTATGTGGTCCTACTAGGACAATGTCTATTAATGGTGAAAGATATTTTATGCTTTTTGTAGATGATTATACAAGAATGACTTGGGTAACATTCTTGAAACACAAATCTGAAGCATTTGATAGGTTCAAAGTATTCAAAAAGATGGTGGAAAAAGAATCAAATATGAAGATAAAGTGCTTGAGATTAGACAAGGGTGGAGAGTTTACCTTGGAAGAGTTTGAAGAATATTGTGAGCAACATGGAATCAAAAGACAATATGCTGCTTCAAGGACACCTCAACAGAATGGGGTGGTGGAAAGGAAGAACAAGACAATGAAGGAGATGGCTAGAACCTTGCTTGGTGAAGCCAAACTACCAGATATGTATTGGAAGGAAGCTGTTCACACAGTAGTATACGCTCTGAATAGAGCTTAGTTAAGGGTCAAAACCGAACATACTCCTTATGAACTTTGGTATGGTAAGTCAGCTTCAGTCAAGTACTTCAAAAGTTTCTGTAGTAGATGTTTCATTCAAAGAGATGAAGGCAATTTGGGTAGTTTTGAATCTAGGAGTGATGAGAGAATTTTTCTTGGTTATTCTACCCATAGTAAAGCATACAAGTGTTACAATAAAAGGCTGAAAAGAATTATTGAAAGTGCTCATGTCAAGGTTGATGAGAAGTTGCAGATTAATGAGGAGTTGCTTGTTGGTGACAACATTTTCAAAAAGGTAGAAGAAGATTCTGAATCATAATATGAAGTTGAAATAGAAGGACCTAAAGAACAAGAAGGGACAACAAGCGAGTCATTGGAGATAAAAACTAAACCAGTTCCTGTCACAGAAAAAACAGGATCAAAAACTTCTTCAAAGACATTGACAAAAAACATCCTCAGCAAATAATTTGGGACAAAGATGTAGGTGTTCGAACAAGGAGAGCAGCAAAATCAGGTGAGCAAGCAACTTTTTGTCTATTATCAGAAATAGAACCTAAAAGTTACATTGAGGCCAGCAAAGATGAATGTTGGATTAATGTCATGAAGGAGGAACTAAGTCAGATTGAAAAGAAAAGAACAAGACTTGGGAATTAGTTCCGAGACTTGAAGGTAAGAATGTTATTGGTGCAAAATGGGTGTTTAGAAACAAGTTAGATGAGGATGGTAAGATTGTAAGAAACAAAGCTAGACTTGTGTGTAAGGGATACTCTCAAGTTGAGGGTATAGATTTTGGTGAGACATTTGCACCCGTAGCTAGGCTTGAAGCAATAATGATATTTTTGGCATTTTCAGTTTATAAGAACTTCAAAATCTATCAAATGGATATTAAGACAACTTTTCTTAATGAATGTCTTGATGAAGAGGTTTATATGGAGTAGCCTGAAGGTTTCATATGTGAAAATAAATCTTAATTATGTCTACAGGCTAAAGAAGGCTTTGTATGGGTTGAACCAAGCACCTAGAGCTTGGTACTCTAGATCGGACAAGTACTTGTTAGCACAAGGATTTACAAGAGAAGGCGTGGACAACAACTTGTATGTTAGAATGCAAGGTGAGGATGTTCTAGTTGTTGAAGTTTATGTAGATGACATAATATTCAGCTGCAATAATGATGATATGCGCAAAATGTTTTCTAATTTCATGCAATCTGAATTTGAAATGTCTATGCTTGGAGAATTGTCTTTCTTGGATTGCAGATCTCTCAGCTTGAAAAAGGTATATTTCTATCACAAACTAAATATGCTAGAGAGGTGCTGAAAAAATTTCAAATGGATGAATGCAAACTAGTGAGTACGCCTATGGTAACAGGCCGCAAGTTAAGTAAGGTTGATGATTCACCTGATGTTGATCAAACTAGATATAGGTCAATGATAGGATGTCTACTATATCTCACAACATCTAGGCTTGATACCATGCATGCAGTATGTCTAGTTGCAAGATTTCAGTCCTCTCCTAAAGAGTCTCATGTAAATGTTGTCAAGAGAATCTTTAGATACATCAAAGGGACTTTGGATTATGGTATATGGCACCTTAGGCATAATGATTTTACTCTCACAACCTACACTGATGTAGATTGGGTAGGGTGTCTGGATGACAGGATGAGCACTAGTGAAGCAACATTCTTCTTGGGTGGAAGATTAGTATGCTGGCATAGCAAGAAGCAAGAGTCTGTATCTCTGTCAACAAGAAAGGCAGAATACATAGCAGCTACTTCATGTTGCACCCAAGTTCTTTAGATGGCTCAAACACTTTCAGATATGAAGGTACAAGTTTCTAAACTGGTTTCCATCTTGTGTGACAACACAGTTGTAATTAACATCTCTAAAAATCTGGTTATGGACTCAAGAACGAAACACATTGATATTAGATATCACTTTTTGAGAGACCAAGTGTTGCAAATTACTGTTACTTTCGATTATGTTTCTACTTTATATCAAGTAGCTGATATTTTTACCAAGCCGTTATCAAAAGAAGCCTTTGAAAAGTTGAGACAGAGGTTGGGGGTTTTCCCCTTCTTCTATTCACTGAGTCAGCTACCAGTGGTTTGATTTCAAGGGGAGTTATTGTTTTTCCTTTCTTGTTACCCTGAAATCTCATGATTATCCCCATTGCCATTGATGTCAAAGGGGGAGATGAGTACAGTAATTGGTTGTGAAGGACATGTCATGTTGGTGTCATTCTGACAATTGTTTGCTTTGGTTGATCTATTTAGTTGAAAGGAAATGCAAAACGTTGACATGAAGTGCAAACTTACAGCAGTTGCTTATGATAGAAAGTTGACAGGAAGTGCAGACTTACAACAATTGCTTATGATAGAAAATTGACAGGAACTGCAGACTTACAACAGTTGCTTATGACAAAAAGTTTACAGGAAGTACAAATTTACAACAATTTTGATCATTCTGAGTGCAGGTGTCTTTATTGTTGCAGTGGTTGAGGATAAGCATGATTCTTCCAGTAGCAGGATGATGGTTGTTGAAGCAGGTTGACATGAAGATCTTTGTGCAGTCTAATGTATTCAGAAAGGGGGAGTAAATGTGCAATTATTGAAGAAGTTGACATCAATGCCAAAGGGGGAGTTTGTTGGCATTGATTTGTCATTGATGTCAACAATAGTATTTAGGAGAGATCAACAAAAGATGTTATAAGCAAAGGTTAATGTAGATGTTGTTGTTTATCACAGTTTCAAAGTCTTGCAAGATATGAGTTTGGTGTGATCATGAAACATCCTTTTTAAGTATGAGAAGTTGAGGATTGAGTTATAGTTAATGGATGATCATCAAGATGCATTACATACTTCATATTATGCTCTCTTGAAGTCTCAATGCAGACAAATCAGTTGAGGTTTAGAATTAAGTTCTTTCAACATAAATTTCTGTTTCATGTCACCAGTGTGACATGATCCTGTTGTAGTTCATGGCACCAGTGTGACAGGAACCTGAAACTGCATATTCACGAGAACAGAACAACAAGAACTTAGTTTGTTCGACTTAATATTGCATAGTGTCTGTTAAATTTTTCAATGCTCGTCTCACCACGGGCAATAACTCTTATTGCCCTTCCAACCATAGACCCTCGAGCATCTCAATATGTCAATCTGCAATTTTATTTAATGTTCTATCTTCTATTAAATGAGATCGCACATCTCATTATATATATATGAGAGAGATGACTATAGAGTATAGACCAAGGGTAACCACACTTATTAATATATATTAATATTAAATAATTATATTAATATAATATAATATCAATATATTATTATATTATCAATAAATATATTTATCAATATAAATATATTATCACAATTATTATATTATTAAATAATATAATAATTATTATATTATCATATAACATAATAATTATACAATATAATTATATTATCTCCACAGGCAATAAGTCTTATTGCCCTCCCAACCATAGACCCCCGACCATCTCAATATGTCAATCTACAATTTTACTTAATGTTCTATCTTCTATTAAATGAGATCACACATCTCATTATATATATATATGAGAGGTGACCATTCACCAAGGGTTACCACACTTATTAATATATATTAATATAATATAATATCAATATATTATTATATTATCAATGTAAATATAGTATCACAAAGGGTTACCACACTTACTAATATATATTAATATAATATAATATCAATATATTATTATATTATCAATATAAATATATTATCACAATTATTATATTATTAATATAATATAATAATTATACAATATAATTATATTATCACATAGTAATATAATTATATTATCTCACAATTAATAATATAAATATAATCACAACCTATGTGATATCTATGTCAGCGTGTGGATTCCGACCATAGCTACAATAAAATCAACAGTGTGGAACGGCGAATATTCTTGATATTATTCATTGAGGAATACCAAAGGTTGGTATTTACTTTCTATTATACGTGGTGAGATATTTAAGTTTTAAAAAATCATTTCCATATTCCAACAGTTAACTACCTTGATAGAAGTTGGACAATTTGTTTATGTTTTTGGCTTTATGGATATAACTGTTGGCTCCAACGACGGTGAAAAGAAATGAAAAGAATGAAGTGTTGAACGCAGTTGTATTGAACAGAATGAACAACAGATTGAATATTCTGTGAAAAGGTTGAAAATATATCAGAAAATGACTGCGGATTAGATATTATGTATTTTCTGTTATAGAGGCATGAGGTTTATGAAATTTGCAATGGTACAGAATGAAAGACATTGTTAGAAAGCTGGCTGAATGATAGAACAAGCCTTCTACAAAGGTACTGGGTTGGTGCTCTAATAATGTAGCCAGTGAGGCTCCCATCGAGGGTTTGATCTGTGAGATCTTTTGCTAGTGAGGCAGACTTGTAACCAGTGAGGTTTTTGGTCAGTGAGACCCAATAAAAACATCTGTTATAGTGGTTTTTCACCCTTTAAGGGTTTTCCTCTCAAATCCTTGTGTTTTGTCTGATTATCTTGTTTGTAAAAGTTGTGTGAAGGCATTGAACTTAAAGTTGTTATCTTTTGAAGATTTGTTTTACAAACCACTGATTCACCCCCCCTCTCAGCGGTTTGGTATTCCAACATCAACTGCTGATCAAAAAGCAATAGAGTGATGAAATAATGAGGCAATGTAACATGCATATGTTGCTAGAGAGTGGTCAAGCTCAAACAAAGCTAGAGAGCATCAATAGTAAGATATTGGTTAACATTACTCAAAGAGCCTCATGATGGAGTGGAAACAAGCATAGCTACAACCTTTGAGATAGGAAACATCTGAGATCAAAGTAAAAGTTATTCTTAAAGACTTCAAAATATTTCAAAGGAGCATTCTTGATGATAGTCTTTTTTACACAGTTTTAGTAGTTTAAAATTCTATTTAAGAGACAACTTGACATTTTTAATTAATTTATTTTCAAGGATAAATTTGTCAATTCATGATTTAATTCTTGCAAGGCCTTTAGGGCCGGCCTTGTTATGTAACTTGTAATTTTTAAATTTTGGGCCCAAGCGCCCATTTAGGATTAGGCCTATGGTTTTGAAGAGTTAGTTTAATTTATTTTCCCTTCACAATGACATGTGTGGAATTTTGGGCACTCATGTTTGGGATGCAACATATAAAACTTGTAACATTTCTAGTTTGGAAATCATCTTATGTCAATTTATTTGCTTGAGCACTTGTGTTCAAGTTACTTTTGTGAATAAAAACCCATATGAGATTGCAGTGGGTGGATGAAAACCCATTGGTTGCAGGTATCAAAGGATGAAACCCCTTTGGTACATGAGGGTAATCTTATTGAGAGGATAAGGCAGAGCGTCAAGAAGTAATGCAACTTGTCTAGTTTGGCTTTATGTGTGTAGGTTCAGAATTGCTGTTTGTGTTGCCAATTTATTGTATGGTTTGTTTCTGTTCCATGATATTGTAACGGTTGTTATAACAATCCTGTTTGATGCAAAAATCAGATTCATATCATTATATTAAGTTGCAAGCATTTCAGGGTCATTAGGTGCAGTTTTAGCATTGGTTAGTTGCTAGTTTGTGTTGCAATTTTGTTAAGTTGTATGGAATTTGTGAAGTTTGATTGATGCAAGTTTAATGTCGAATTAGTTGCCCGAACAATTGGTGAAATTGATGAGGTTTCTGGATCTTTTAGTTTATGTTGGAAGTAGTTACATGAATGTTGAATATCATAATTTGTGGTTTTTTAATTTATTTAAATTGGTCAGATATTTGAATTTCATTGGGGATATTATATTGGCTCCAAGCAAAGATCTTGCCAGCTTGTAGGATAGATTTGTTTGTTGATGGTTTCAAGGAACATGGAAATCTGGTACCTGAAAAGAGAGGAGTTGTTAGAACAAAACCCCAGTGAGAGAAAAAATGTCAGAAGAAGAAAGAAGACTCAATCCTGAAGATAGAGATATCCTCCAAGAAAATGCAATCAGAATGAATGAGAGGCAAGATGTATTGACTGCTTTAATGGTGAAAATGTTAGAAACTTTAAATGAATTGATGAATGCCTCGTTAGACAGAGCAACCCATGGTGAAGAAAGCACATTATGAAATGATAGAATTATAGGAATTCCATATTAAAACATTCAAAGTCAATGGTTTTAAGAAAGAAAAGAGTTGAAGAATAAGCTCATGAAGATTTTCATGGCGATGATCTTGAAAAATCGTTAAAGAATATAACAACAAACTTGAGGGTTTTAAAAGAAGTGAATCATTTATCAGTTATCACTTATTTGGAAATCCAGGACAGGAAGGTTTGAAGAAGAAGATATCATAATGATTACCAAAATGATAAGAAGATAGCTTTACAACAGAGAATTGCGAAATTGAGTGCACCCATGTTTGATGGAATTAATAAAATTTCTTCAAGGACTTGGCAACAAAATTGTAGGCATGCTTTGCTCTCAATCCTATGGTGGAAGAAGATGCTATTGAGTTTGCTAATTTATATTTGGAGGGAGTTGCTTATGATTGGTGGCATCGTGAATTAATTACATAGGGTCACGATCATGTGCAGACATTTGATGAAGATGAGTGCTTTAGAGAGCTTGCAACGAGTAAACAACATGATATAGTGGAAGCTTATGTGGCTGAATTGCAGCGTGTTGTGGTTATGTTATACTATGTGCCAGAGAAAACTATCACTTTCTTTTTGTTGAGGGTATGGTTGAACCTCTTAAGGAAATTGTGAACGTTGTTGCACCTATACCATTGCAAGAAGCCATTAAGAGGGCTTTAACCTCAGAGCCATCCGTATAGAAGAATGCCTTTTGTCCTCATTTCAATGCATCCACCTCATGCAACACAAGAGAGGATTCAAAGGAAAGATTTTTGAGCCCCAACTCAAAAGTTCATTCCATTAGTTGCAACAAAGAAGATGGATGAAGAGACAAAGAATGATCTCAAGAGAAAGAAGTTATGTTTCGCTTGTAGAGAGCCATGGACTCGTGGACATAAATGCCTGGGTAAATGACATGTGGATTATACAGAAGTAGTGTCAAATAAATATTTACAGTCAGGTGATGAACTTGAGGTATTTGAAGATTCAATTGGAACATGTAGCAGAATAAGTAGAGAATGAAGTCACAAAAGAAAGTACACTTGAGGCTCTTTTAGGAGCTCCAAAGTATCTTCAATTTTAGAGTTTGTGGAGCGTGTGGTTGAAAAACTCTGCAAGATATCACAGATCTTGCGATATATCACGGGCCAAAATAGAGGGCGATTTTATCACAATTTAAATTGACGGTGGTATATTCATAAAATCGCGATGGTTTTTACCTTAAAAACTCGATAAATCACACAAGGAAATGGACAAAAAATCGCGTTTTAAAGCGAATTAAGTTAAAAATAAAACAAAAAGTTAGGGTTTTTATTTTTGTCATTTTAGTGAACTTATATTTGTTTGTGGACTCATATTGCACGCCGTGGAGAAGAGACGCAGTGCGGTGGAGAAAAACGCAGCGTGGTGTAGAAAAATCGCAACTGCCGTGGAGAAAAACCAACGCCCAGCTGTAAAGATTGAAGATGTTTGTTTTGAATCTTCATTAAATCAAGCCTTGCCAGATTCCTGTGATATTTCAACTGCAAATCCTTTTGCGAGCAAGAACATTTGATTGCCATTTTAGGTTTTTATTTTAAAAAAAAATTATTTGCAAGAACATGTAAACATTTTATTTATTTTTATGTAAATTTAAAGTACATTGTATGTCCAATGTAAATATAAATATATTTACATATGTAAAAATTAATATGTATATATATATATATATATATATATATATATATATGTAATTTGTAAAAACTAAAATAGATATATTATTATTTCCAAATTCTTTGTTGTATTGAAATTTTAAACATATTTAAAATAGATATATAAATATATTTACATATAAAAGTAAACATAAAATAAATATTTACATATAAACTGTAAATATGTTTACATTTTAAATATATTTATTATTTAAAATGTAAATAATAAGGAGCTAACTTTAGGAGTGCCAGTGTATTTGGTGATTGCCCTTTCTAAAAATCTGATAAATTTTGATCTCTGTTACTTCATAGACTTAACTTATATTTGATGATTGATCTTACTTAGACAACTATTTGGTGTCTGCCGTCTTTAAAAGTCTGAGAAATTTTGATCTCAGTTAGTTTATATTTGATCTCAGACTTAGACAACTATTTGTTGACTGTCCTTTTTAAAAATCTGATAAATTTTGATCTCTGTTATTTCACAGACTTAACTAATTTTTGATCTCAGACTTAGACAACTATTTGGTGACGACCCTCTTTAAAAGTTTGATAAAATTTTTTTTGATCTCAGACTTAGACAACTATTTGGTGACGACCCTCTTTAAAAGTTTGATAAATTTTGATCTCAGTTACTTCATTGACTCAGCTAATATTTGATCTCATACTTAGACAATTATATGGTGACCGCCCTCTTTAAAAGCCTTATCAATTTTGATCTTAATTACTTCATAAGTTCATAGTTCATATTAATTACTTCATGCTTATAGACTTGGCTAATATTTGATCTCAGACTTATCGAATATCTGATTCTTTATCCTTGGACTTGTAGACTTCCAGTGCCAGTAACTGTATAAAATGGCTGGTGGGAGAACAAGGGACAAATTATGGAAACATGGGACACCAAGAGCAAATTGAGGAAATGCGAGTTGTAAGTATTGCACTAAATAGATGACTGGGGGCATAAGTCGGCTCAAATATCACCTTGCAAAGATTCCATGTAATGATATTACACCATGTGACAACTGTCCCGAAGAGGCTACAAGGGAGGCTTTGGCAAGCCTTGAAGCATATGCACAAAAGAAGGCAACAAAAAAGAGGACAATGGAGGTCATGGCAGCCCCAATGTGAGATTTTAGTTCTATAGGGCCACAAACAAGTGCAAGTGCTGCTTCTTCCATTGGGCTGTGGATACGAGGATCCGGAAATGTGGGCGTGCATATATTAGACTTTTGGGTTCTACTTAACACTCCTGGTGCTCAACCTGGATTGCAAGGCACTGCATGGACCAAAGAGATGCAGCAGTAGACAAAGGTGGCATTTGCAAGATTTTGGTACTACAATGATATTCCCTTCAACGCTTTATGTAGTCCATATTAGGATCAATTGGTCACTGCAATGACTGTCTTTGGTAAGGGGTTCAAGGCCCCAAGTCGTTATGAGGTGAGTGGGTCGTTGTTGCAGGATGAGGTCCAAAACATTCATCGACTTGTGGAAGACCAAAGAAGAGTTTGGGAACAGAATGATTGCACCATTATATCTGATGGGTGGACATATGGCAGGAATATGACGCTCATCAACTTTCTAGTTGCTTCAGGGGGGCAATTAGTATTTCTAAAATCAGTTGATGCCTTTGATCAAGTGAAAAATGCAGAGACTTTGCGCAACATGTTGGATGAGGTGGTGGTTGAAGTGGGAGTGGGTAATGTCATCCAGATTGTGACTGATAATGCAACTGCATATGTGGTAGCCGATAGACTTCTGATGGATAGGCATCCCACCTTATTTTGGAGCCCTTGTGCTGCCCATTGTCTTGAGTTGATCCTTGGGGACCTAGGGAAACTGAGTTGGGTGGAGAAGGTGGTTGAAGATGGAAGGAATATCACAAAGTACATCTACAACCACACATGGGTCCTGAGTCTTATGAGAGAGCATATTGATGGTAAGGATCTCCTGCGATCGGGGGTCACATGCTTTGCTACTAATTTTCTCACCTTGCAGAGCATATTATTCACATTGCCCAACTTGAAGCAGATGTTTGTGAGTGAGAGATGGTTGGAGAGTCCTTATGTAAAGAAGCCTGAACCAGAGAAGGTTGTGAAGACTGTTTTTGATGTTAGATTTGCCAAGTTGATGGAGGAGATCATCAATATATTTTCAAACCTTGATTGATTATTTATTATTTAATTTTCAGATATTGCAATTCGCTGATTTTGTTAAATTTTTTATGTCCAGGTGTCAGAACCGTTGGTGAGGGTTCTATGAATGGTGGATGAGGATAAAACCCCATGGGGTATCTATATGAGGCCATGGATAGGGAGAAAGAGGTCATTCAACACTTGTATGGGTCAAACAATACCAAATATAGACCCATATGGCACATAATCAATCGTAGGTGGAACCGACAACTCCACCAACATATTCATGCTGCTGTCTACTACTTGAACCCCAAGTTTTACTTCTCCAACACTTTCAGAGCAGATTCAAAGGTTCAAGTTTGCATGGACATATGTATTTGGAGATTACTTGCTGATTTGGACCTTTGAGACCTCGTACTTGATGTGTTACAGAGCTATAAGAGGGTTGACAGGCCATTGTTTTCTTCACCTGATTGCAAACGTTCCAGGAGGGACACCCTGCAGCCAAGTAAAAAATAACATGTGTTTAGTTTTATTATACCATTAATTTTGCTCATTAAGTTTATTGGAATCTTTACCAAATTATAAATGACATTTTTTATCCTTGCAGATTTGTGGTGGGAAGATTATGGTGCCACAACACCTAATCTTCAAAGGCTTGCCATCTGAATATTATCGCAGCCTTGTAGTGCTTTTGGTTGCGAGCGAAACTAGAGTGTTTTTGAGGCCATAAACACAAAGAAGCGCAATAGGTGACTCAAAAGCGCTTGAATGACTTTGTTTATGTGTGGTACAACCTTCGATTGCACGAAAAGAAGATGCAAGGGTAGGCTTTACATGAAGCACTTAACTTGGATGAGATTGATCCATATTCAACAGATTGGGTTGCTGCACTTGATGGTGATGATGTGGATGTGCATGTGGATCCTTTCTTAACTAATGATCACCTAGTTGAGTTCAAGATGGAGGAAGATGACTGGGATGCAAAAGTGGCAGCACGTGAGGACGGACGTGAGCTTGGTCATCCATCAGAGGCTTCTGTTGAGGTACCTATTTAGGCACCTGTTAAGGATGTTTCAACTACTTCAACACCACCCACCCAACGACAACAATCTCATTTGAGCTTTAGTCGTAGATGCAATTTATGATTTCTACTTCTAGTTTTCATTGATATTGAAACTTGAACTTAATATGTAGTCAGAAGTTGTAGTTTCATGGAGTTTGACTTTGATATGTATCGAACTCAATTTTATTTAGATGCTACACTTTTTTTTGGGTATATGATTCTATGTTAATTTGCTAAGTTCTAGTTGATATGTATCTAACTCAAAACTTTGATTAATATATGATGGATATCTCAAATCAGTATATGTTCTACAGATTGGGTGTATATGTGTGTATTTTTAAGAATATTATAAGAAATTATATATTTTCAAATGTTCGATAAAAGTGCCGATTTATTGCTGATTTTTTCGTCCAGTTTTTGGTGATTTTGAGATTTTCAAAAATTTTGGGTCCTCCGAGTTATTGCTGAGTCTGAGTTTTTCAACTATGGTTATTAGGACAAAGGATGTCCAACCTCATTTTTGGTGGGGTTGCCCACAACTTTAATGATGGATGTTTGGTGATGAAGAGAGGATTGGAGACAAAATTTGAAGGTTTCAATGTCACAGTTTCTGATAGATTCACCATTTCATGTACCAGAGTAATCAAGCATCTCAATGTAACTTTGGGAGACCGCAAGGCACGCGATAAATTTTATGTGGTTGGTTTAGAAGATACTGATATGATTTTGGGTGTACGATAGTTGCATTCTCGAGGGGAGTATACACAGAGCAATGGAGCTTAAATTCACAACAGATGGGAAGAATATTGTACTTAGAGGGATCTGAAATGGAGCTCCGTGAGTTTGATTGCAAAAAGGACGGAGAGAATTTTTGTCGAGACCAAGTAGCATGGGAAACAAGTTTCTCGATTCTTCCGAAAATGTCTCCATCAAATAATGAAGGTACTAGTCACTTCGATGTTCAAATTATTTGAGATAACCACAGTGTGGCTTTCAATGATATGCCTCTGGGACTTACATCGGATAGCGTATTTCAATATGTTTTAGAGTTAGAACAAGGGGTCCAACCTATTATAACTACACCATATTGTCGTCCAACCTATCATAACTACATATCATTATCCAAGAGGATATAATGAAGAAATTGAGAAGGCTATCAAAGAACTTCTTGAGATGGGCTTCATAAGACATAGCTAGTCCATTTGCATCTTCTGTAGTTCTTGTTAAGAAGGATGGCACTATTCCGATGTGCTGGAAAGGTGTTTTTGAAATTTCCCAAAGAGTCTGAAATTTATTGAGACATTATAGGATTTCCTTGTGCATCTCTCTTCTAATTGTTACCTGTGCATTTGGGCTCTCATTTACAAGGTAGAGGATGTATATTTAGTATTTACAATTACAATAGCAGGGAGAAACTAGTATTTACATATGGTACAAGGAAAAATTGTTTATGAAAATGATGTACCTGTAAATATGCTCTTCTTAGTAACCTCCTCCCATGAAGTTTTTTGACAAATACATTTCCTGAATTCAATCAAGATCTTTAATGGAAACCCTCTTTACTTGGCACATAATTTGGATGTTGCAATTTATTTTTTGCTCTTGTTTACTTTATTATAGAGGTTAGGGTTGAAACATCGATGTAGTATTTTAATGTAATTCATCCCCCTATGAGGTTGCCATACATTGTGGAATGTAGGTTGGTTTTTCATACTGAAATGGTTTTTCATATGATTAACATTGATCAAATTTTGTCAGTCCTCTTCTTGATATTTTCACACAATGTTATTTACAAATTATAATTATAATTTATCCGTGGCTACTCTCAGGTGATGCATTTTTGAATGAACTAATCAGATAATTATCTTCCTTTTATCATTCCAGAAACTCTCTTTTGAATTTTACCTGATACTATTGTTTCTAAACAATGATGGCCTTGAAACAAATGAGCTGCCTTTTTTTTGCATATATTTTTTTTAACATCAGATCACCTTTTGTTAGCCTAGACTCTATATAATGCTTTTGTTCTTTTCAGTCAGGAATCATGAGTCAACTTAATGTTCCTTGGTTTTTGAGCCATCATTCTGTAGAGTTATCTAGGCATCTTTACTGATTTTGAAGCTGCATATTAGACTAATAGTTTTTGTTTTTCTGAATCACAGGATGGACCTCCTCTCTTTTCCTTAACAGCATTTCTGAAGAATTAGACTGAGTGTACAGAGCTAGATATTGGTCAGGCATTTGTTACTGGCATATGAAATACATGGCTGCTCTATTTGTATTTATGAATTTTCATTGTTACCCTCGACCAAAACTATTGTAGTATGCAAGGAATGTGAAGATTTTCCCTTTGAAGGGCATTACCATATTATATAGTTTACTATCGTTTGGTCAATATTTCCATGTAACATGCTATTCTCCGCATTGTGTATCTTATGGAATTCACCCAAACTATTGAAACAGTAAGATATCCCATTGATGGGCTTTTGTGCCACATCAATAATCTTCCCATAGGTAGTTTGTGAATATACGTACTCTCTCGTTTGTGGTTTTGTTCTGGAAATTATAATTATCACACTGGTTGAAAGTTATGTTTGTGTCTAACTGAATCAGGTAAAAGCATCACACAATTGTAATGATGTACTTTCTCAGGGATTTTATAAGAATAATCATTTTGATTAGTCTGCAATGAAGCACAAAAGCAGGCCAGTTCGTTGGTTGAGCACAATGGTTGAGACAGTGTTGCCATGCAAACCATTCAGTTTGAAATTGAGTCCTAGGCAGCTGAGAATCCATTGGTTATCAGGAGTGAAAATCTTAACCCCTCCTAAATATTAAAGAAGATTGTCAGTATCAAATTACTTCATCCTTTGAATTCATGTGTAAATTCAACTTTGTTTGTTGATTTTGGTGCCAAGGATTTGACTTTGCATTTGAGAGGTAGGCACATGTGTAATATATACACTATTAAAAAGATTATACTATAGATGTTCACAAGCACAGGAGATGCAATAATTTTGAATTAAGGTTTAAGTATGCTGATTCAAATTTCAAATGTTTACAGTTAAAAATATTGGAAATTGGACATTTTACATGGTAGTTTACATTCATATTGTATGGTAGTTTGCTTACAAACAATGGGTGGCCCGAGTTCACACATCAGTACAATAACCACATTCATAGTTATGATATTGCTATTGGGATTAAAATATGTAGTTGTAGAGTCAAACTCATTGACCCATGAAACACCATGTTTCATGAGTGGTGGTTTACAAAGTGGGGCTTTGGAGTTTTTAATTAGTGTATTATGTGGTGTAATAATTCATGTACATTATCAATAGGAAATGATAAGTGTAATTTGCATAGATTGAGGCGGACTGAAAATAACAAGCGCACAGCCTTTTGGTTCCTACTCTTAAACTACTTTTTATTGACTGTGACAAGATAAATGGTGTAAGTGTATTAATACACAAAACTGATATAGATGTGTGGGAATTGAAGTGAACGCAGATGAATTTCTTCCTTAATTATAGAAATAAGGTACAAATGTGGGCGCTTAAAAGCATAGATTCTTACCCTTCTTTTGTGTCTATAATTGATTGATCAAATCAAGGGTCTTTAGATGCGATATGGGATGACTTAAAAGTTAAAAATGATATTGAACCTGTTTTATAATCCAAAAAAATGTTTTAAATTACAATTAATAGTGATGCAAACAACCATATTTGGTCTATAATCAAAGTAATTGTTATGGAAAAATGCTGTCTTATTGAAATGACATGAGCACCAATAGTAAATCTTATTCTAGCATGATCTATAACTATCGTGGTCTTGTGATTGCGTGATATAGTAATTTGGTGCATTACAAAAAAGTGATTGCATGCTTGACTATCATTAGGAGGCAACATAGTGCCACGTTATAATGGCGTAGGGGAGGGATGAGATGTTTACGTTGCTATATGGGTTTGTGGATACCATGTTGACATATTGTGGCATCCCCAAAGAGGCAACATGTTAAGATATGGTGTCATAACATACTTCACGTGCTTATTGTTGTGGCTTGGTGTTGATATAATGTTCTTAATATTGTGTCACATTGAAGATAGTATGCCATAAACCATGTATTATCTATCTTATTAGATACCATGTTACCTTTGACACAATGTAATGTGGTGGTGTTTTGGAAATGTCACACTATACTTGATGTGGTGTGAGAAACCATACTATATAATGTGTTGCAATAGAGACACCAAGCTATGCGTGATATGGTAGTGTGGTAGAGATGTGATGCTACACTAGACGTGATATGACAATTCAAGCATTGTTTTATAATTGATGCAGAGTTGCAAAACACCTCCAAAACACTAAGATACCAAGGACAACACAAATAACCATTGAGGAAGATAAACCATGATTATGGCTAAAGTGTTATAGTTGGTATGATGTCATTTCTTAAAATTGATCAGATTTTGGAAGTAGGTGAATTTTAATTTTATTCTTTAATGTTGTTAGTCAACTCGGTTAGATATATTTGACAACTTGTCAATAAGGTTACTGCTGATAAGAGATGAATACTATTAATTCAAATGAATCAAACTTGATCTGGTATACATATGAGTATCAATGTATTTCACTTGCACTTTTGATGTATTTGACTTGCACTTTTGATTTATGTACTTGTCAATGAATTGATACTCATCTCAATATATATAATATTTGGAGGAGGCATGTCTTCAAAGAGTCACATCTCCACGTGAATCAAATTCATGTGGAGTCAATGCCTCTTCGAAGAGGCATGCTCCTCTCAATTAATCGGTTGTGTTTAGACAACGATCTAATTACATATGTTAAGTTCTAACTCGATTTACATAATCGATCAACATCTTAGCGTAATTCGATTCATAATTAATATAAAATTGATTCATAATTAATATAGTAACAGATTGATACATAATTGATTCTCAAGATAATGATTAATTCTCTTCATCGCTTCATATATGACCGATTTCACTTAATCGATTCATTAGATTAATACAATGCTAGTATACATCACCGATTCTCTTCTCTTAATTGGTTTATATGATCAAAGTAGATTAATACATGATTAATTTATATAATCGATTCTCATAGCTGATTTTTATAATCAGTATGATTATATAATACAAATCTAAATTTTATATATATATATATATATATATATATATATATAGACACACACACACACACACACACACACACACACACACACACACACACACATAATGATATCTTCCTAATTATTAATCATGTTGATTATGATCAACAATAGACATCAATCATGTATATTATTTCATTGACATGATTACCCCGAGTAAAGCTACAAATCATTAACACTCCCTCTTAGCTATAGGGAGGATGATCACAAAGTATACACAGAAGAACCACACAAGGAGTGGTAGAGATATCATCTCATGATATTAGGAGCAATGGTCTACAAATATCAACATTTATGACATTCACCAAAGGCTCACAATATCCAATATGGTATGTGCACTAACATCAACCATATGATGCCTACCATAGAGATATAAGTTTCCTGCCATACCCATAGATATTAAAACATTTAATCTCCACCATGACATATCTCAGAAATACAACTAATATATATCAATCTCCATGATACCCATTACTTAGTTGATATCATTTTAAGAGATATGAACTATCATAACATGTTCACATATATCAACCATATGATATCTATCATGATAAATAGTAACGTTATCGTAAAGTCATCACTTTGCAATAACTACCAAAAGAATACAAGTGATTATCATTCAGAAGTCCTCACTTCTTAATGATGCACACAGGGGCCCATAAAGTCATGAAATGACAAAAAGAGTTTATATTAAACATCTTTAAAATATATTAGTACAATAATAATGCTGAGACTCAATCACAAAATTTACATTTCAATCATACCAAGCTTACCTCTGAAGTGTTCTACCTTTGTTTTGGCGAGAGGCTTGGTGAGAATGTCTGTTGTTTGATCTTCAGTACTAATATACCTCAACTGGATTACCTTTCTCTCCACCATGTCTCTAACATAGTGATAATGTATTTCAATATGTTTGGATTTGTCATGAAATACTGGATTTACTGAAAGATTTATACAACTCCGGTTGTCATAGTGGATGATGGTAGGATCTAAGGATTATCCAAACAATCCTACAAGGAGTTTTCTCAACCATACTGCTTCTCGTGCTCCCATAGATGCTGCAATGTACTCTGCTTCTGTGGAGCTTTGAGAAACTGAAGATTGCTTCCTGCTAAACCAAGATATCATAGCTGATCCTAAACTAAAGCAACACCCTGATGTGTTTTTACGATCCACCACACTTCCAACCCAATCTGAGTCTGTATATCCACGTAAGTTAAGATCTACATCTTTATACTTTAAGCCATATCCCATTATTTCAGGAAGATATCTCAAGATGTGTTTTGCTACAACTAAATGTATTTGCTTCGGTTCACACATGAATTGACTGAGTGTATTCACAACATAACAAATATCTGGTCTAGTATTGACCAAATACATCAATGATCTAATCATCTGCCGGTAGAGGGTGAAATTTGTTGATTCAAAACTTGCAGTAGCCTCTCTTAAGTTGTGTAAAATTGTTTCCATGGGAGTGGACATAGGTTTACAATCCATCATTCCAAACCTTTTCAGTATGTCAATAGTGTATTTCCCTTGATTTAGGGTAATCCCATCAGTCTGTTGCCATACTTCTAAACTAAGAAAATAGTGTAGAAGCCCTAAGTCCATGTCAAATTTAGATGCATGGTCTTGTTTACACTTGATAATGAGATGCTCTTCGCCTGTGATTAACAAGTCATCAACATAAAGAATAAGAATTAACATATCTCCATTTATTACCTTGAACTAAAGGTTCGAATCTGCATCATTCTTCGAGAAGCCAAGTCCTTATAGATAGTGATCTATCCTTTCATACCAGGCCCGAGAAGCTTGGTTGAGCCCATATAAGGTTTTATTCAATTTGCAAACATGAGAATGTTGTTCATGCACTACAAATCCTTCAAGTTGTTCCAGATAGACTTTTTCCTTTATTATGTCGTTTAAAAATGTAGTTTTTACATCCATTTGATGAATTTTCAATCCCTTTGAGGCAACAATAGCAATCACAGCTCTGACAGAAGTGTATCGAGCAACAAGAGCAAATATCTCTTCATTATCAACTCCCTCTTTCTGAGAGAAACCTCTGGCGAAAAACCTTGCTTTGTATTTTTCAGTACTCCAATTTGCAACATGTTTGATTTTAAAGAGCCACTTGGAAGATACCACTGATTTGTCCTTAGGCTTAGGCACAATGTCCCAGACATCATTCTTGAGAATAGACTTATACTCTTATGTCATGGCTTGTTTCCAGGCTTGATGTTGGAAGACTTTCTCAACATCAGAAGGTTCTAGATTTATGATTTCACTCACTAGTGCAACATAGCTGGAGAATCTATTAGGTCTTTTACTTTCCCTGGAAGTTCCTTTTGGAGTTGCATAATTTTCAGCCTCCTCAATCATCTTCCTGGCCCATAGTGGTCTTTTCTTAGCTACATTAGTGTCTCTCGGTTCATCAATATAGTCCATAGGTTCAATGTGATAGTTGCCTTCAATTGATTCACGAGTCTCCCTCTGAATCTCAGAGGAGTGATCCTTTTCATTGTATTGAGGAGATTCATTATATGTTTCATCAACATCCATAGATCTTTTGAATGCAATATCCTATTTGAATATTACATCCCTTATTAGTTCAATTTGTTTTTGACCAGGAATATAGACCCTATAGGCTCTAGAAGTTTCACTATATCCAACAAAGATTCCCTTTTTTCTAGAGGGTTCTAAAGTAGATCTTTTCTCCTTAGGGATGTGAATGTAAACATGACATCCATTTTTTTTAAGTGACCTATGTCAGGTTTGATTCTAGTGAATGCTTCTTCAGGAGTTTTATTATCAAGAAAGGAATGTGGACATCTGTTTTGGATATACATAACAACACTAGAGGCTTCGACTCAGAATGAGGTATGAAGGTTCTGGTCATGCATCATGGCTTTGGCTACTTCTACTATAGATCTATTTTTCCTTTCTGCTACCCCATTTTGTTGAGGGTTGTAAGGTACAATGAACTCCCTCTTGATCCCAACATTATTATAAAATATGTTAGTTTTTAGAGAGGTACCCCCCCATTATCTGATCTAAGGGTTTTTATACTTTTACCTGATATATTTCCTACTATAGCCTTGAATTCCTTAAACCTTTTAAGGACTTCATCATACTCTTTACACTTTAAAATATATCCATATATTCTTAGAATAATCATCTACAAAAATAACATAATACAAAATCCTCCTAAAGAGGATACTGACATAGGTCCACATAAATCAGAATGAATAATTTCTAATACAATTTTGGATCTACTTTCACTACTATGAAATGTGCCACATGTATTCTTTCCCAAGGCACACCCTTTGCAGATTCCTTCATGTTCTTGAGTCAGGTTAGGTATTCCTGTCACCATTTTTTCTATAGAGGGCAAAGCACGGAAATGAAGATGCTCTAATCTTCTATGCCATAATTCACAAGTGTTAGAAGATTCATGAATAAGTGCTTGTGAAGGAGAGGCTCAAAGTTTGTATAGACACGCATGTTGAACTCCGATGGTGTGTTCCTTCTTGATATTTGAGTTCTTAGGCCAGGATAAGACTTTTCCATCTATGAAGGTGATCCTGTATCCCTTGTCTTCAAGAGATGACATGGAAACCAGGCTGCATTTGATGACTGGCACAAATAGTGCACCTATTAATTGAAGGGAGATGCCTGACTTTAGTTGAATAGTACATGTTTCGATCCCTTTCATTGGGTCATTTGAATAATCTCCAATTGTGACTTCCTCTTCATAATTTTTTACCATGGTATCTAGGTGCTCTCTGAATCCTATTATATGTCGGGATGCCCCATTGTCTATTATCCAAGTGTTAAGGCTGGTAGATACTTGATTAAAAAGAGTTGAATAGAATACAAGTCTTCCAAAATCCGAGTTGACCTTACTGACTTCAACAATTGAGGCTTGAGGCTTGGTGCATGTCTGGGAACTTTACTACAATATGACCATATTTCTCACATCTAAAGCATTGAACTTTAGATAGGTCCCTTCTCCTTTTGAATGAATTCTTCCTGATAGAGTCCTTGCCTTTCTTCTTCTTGAAGTTATTTTTATTTCCTCTTTTGTGCGACTGAGTGGTTAGGACTTGCATGTCTTCATTTGTAAAGTTTATTCCAATCCCTCTAGTGACCAATCTTGATTCTTCTTGTATGCAATCGGTTTTTAATCGATCAAATTTAGGAAGTTTGGATCGTGCACATTGCACACGTTGAGTGCAATGTGTGACCAATTGGAGATAGTTGGTTCCTTAGCTCCGTTATCCTCATGAAATATGAAGTGATAGTTTCTCCTTGGTTCATCTTGATATGGTGAAGCCGTTGTTTCAGAGCAAGAGCCCTGCTAGTATTATTTATCTCAAACATGTTTTCTAGAGTTGAGAACATTAGATAGGATGTATCTAACTTTGAGATAATAAGGCCGATATGATCTTTTACTCCATCCACCAATAATTTCATGGCTTTGTTGTTATTCCTTGTCCATTGACGTTTCTTGTCTTCTTCATCGGGTTCGGGTATAGCCTTGTCCACAAACATGTTCAATTCATGTTCCTTTAGTGCAAGTATCATCCTAAACTTCCATGATACAAAATTTGCAGCTCCTTCAAGACGATCGTCAGGTCTAACTCCATTCACCATTTTGTCGAATATAGAATTCTAAATTTCTTAATGGAAGTTAGTTGTTTCTTCATGTAAATCTGATTGGATCTTTCCTCATGCTAGCTCTGATACCATGTTAAAGTTGATCAGATTTAGGAAGTAGACAAATTTTAATATTATTCTTTATTATTGTTACTCAACTCGGTTGGATATATTTGACAACTTGTCAAGAAGGTTACTACTAATAAGAGATGAATACTATTAATTCAAATGAATCAAACTTGATTTGGTATATATATGAGTATCAATGTCTTTGACTCACACTTTAGATTTCTGTACTTGTCAATGAATCGATACTCATCTCAATATATATAATATTTGGAGGAGGCATGTCTTCAATTAATCGGTTGTGTTTAGACAACAATCTAATTACACATGTTAAGTTCTAACTCGATTTACATAATTGATGAGCGTCTTAGCATAATTCGAGTCATAATCAATATAAAATCGATTCATAATTAATATAATATTAGATCAACACATAATCGATTCCCATGATAATGATTAATTCTCTTCATCGATTCATATATGATCGATTTCACTTAATTGATTCATATATTATTGATTTACTTAATATATTCGATTTCACTTAATTGATTTACTTAATATAATCGATTTCACTTAATCGATTCATTAGATTAATACAATGCTAGTATACATCACCGATTCTCTTAATCATTTTATATGATCAAAGTAGATTACTACATGATTAATTTATATATTGATTCTCACTATCGATTATCATAATCAGTACGATTATATAATACAAATCCAAATTATGTATATATGTGAATATATATATAACTTCTATTGTATGTAATCCCTCATGTAACAAGTTTGGCACCCAATTATGTTGCCTAACTAAAAATGGCATTGGATTTGTGCTAAGAGGGATATTTTAATATAACATTATTTATTTTCCAACTTGGATATTGGGGTTTAATTTCTGCATTTTTTACAATTGGCAAATTAAATATGCACTTAACAATTCAGGCATAGTTTTATGAGCTAAACTAAAATTTGACATCTATAATATTAAGCTCCCTTATTTCACCTCATGAATTGACATTTCTTACCATTTAATTTAAGTTAAATAATTAAATTATCTTGCTCAAAGAGTGTTGAATTGGTGCAAGAAGACATTGATTGCAACCAAATCATTTTTTTTGGGTGATGCAATATTGTCATACACCCTTGGATGCTCCCACATAACATTTTTAGCACAATAATCACAACTTGAGAATCTCTTTAACTTCTGTCTCTTGGAAACCTTCCTTATAAGCTAAGATGAATCTTGGTACAAGTGCTTCACAATCCACTTCGTTGTTATTGTACCAAGCAACTGAGAACACCAACCAATAATTGACCACTATTATCACAAATTAAGTAATCTACACTAAACTTAGATTGCCCCTAGAGGCACCATTAAAACTCAATATCATGCCTACATATAGAGCCAATCAAAATTTACTTTTTTTGTCTTCCTTGTGATCTCTTAACTCAATAGCAAGTGAAGAAACTTTTATATTCAACAATTTAAATTGCCGCCTTTCAAGGACTAACATATCCTTCTCTTTCACCTTAATGTTGTGTTTGTCATTTGCAACTATCATACCTACAATCTGAATCCAACATTTGTCCTAGTTTAAAGCTTGACATTTAAATATCCTTATTTTCCTTTCAAGTAAAATGCCCCACAAAACATAGAGAAGACAAGTATTCAAAATGCCTTTAAAATTTGGGAGCCTTTTCACCAACTATAGATATGTTGGTGCATCGAGTCCAACAAGACCCAAACCATTTGCGACTTGTTTACCAACTTTGAGATATAATACTCAATGAAAAAGCAGATAGTTATTAGATTCAACATCATTGCAATAAAGAGGGTAGTGGAATAGGCCAAAAATATTCATTTTCACAAGATTGTCATAAATGGCAATTTTATTCCTTGTAACCAACCAAGCAAACTTATTACATTTGGGTGGAGCAGAAGTATGGTAGATTTGAGCACATGCCAATCCAATCTATTTTTATCTTGCAATTGAGATTTTTTTGGGAACTTCATAACTTGATTTGATAATATATGAGCCCATCTTCTTCCCTAATCAACAAATGACATCTTCTATGATTAATTTTAAATTCCGAATGTTAGGAAGCTGATTTTTAAGCCATAAAATTTGGTCTTTTGGACTTAGGAAGCCCAAGAAATCTTTGCAAACTCCATTGAGATTGCCTTGCCCACAAGCTTGTGAAAGATGTACTTGTGTTGTTGCTAAGTCACATTTTTAAAAAATGGTAGCTTTACCATCCTAAGAATCCAACCAAAAACATGTTTCACTTACATCCCCTGTATTCCATGAAAGGTTGTATTCCTTTAGAAATATGATTCATCTTCCAAACTACGAATTTGTGGTCTCTTCTTCTCAACTTACATAGAGATTTGAAAGTCTTGGAAGCACTCATTGATGACAAGATTTAGCTATTTGCATGTGCCAAGGACTTCTTCATAGCGACTTTTGCCTATTCAAAGGAAAGAGATATGGTGCTTAACAACATGTTTGGATGTGAGCAAAGCACTCTCTCTCACTCTTAGGTCTATCTCGTTTAACCCACTCTCTAAACTTGTCAATATTAGATCAATCTGGGTTTGATTCTTGCTATGAGGCCATTAGCAATGGAGTTGGTTTCTTCTTGAAGGTTGATTTTGTTTTCTTGTATTTTGGTGGACCTAGGTATCTCCAAGGCCCTTCATGATGATTTTGTTTTGATGGCGCGACATAGGCCTTGGACTCAACCACTTGACTATGAGGGTCTCCCCTTTAGACATAGATGATGTATTGCTATTAGCTATTCAACTTTTGATTATCCACTCTCTCAGTGAAAGGGCATGACCAAATGGAGGAGTTTCCATGGAGATCACTTCACGATTAATGCGTCTGACTTTTTGGTCGCTTGTTCCTCTCAAGACGACGAGTCTTCTTAGGATGTCGAGTCTTCTCTTCTTGTTCCGCCTATGGTAGGTCATGGTCCAAAGGGGATTTCTCACGAGGTTTGCGCAAACTCTATGGGTGGGACTTTTGATTAGGTTACTCAATGTCCTATTATACACTTAACTTTGACACACCATTCACCTACTTGAGATGGTTGATTGCCATTTAGCATTATCAACTAGTCATTTCTCTATTTGTGAAGTAGGTATGGACATGCCCTCTAAAGGGGAGTTCCCTCCTCTCTTTGCTCTCACCCCCTTCTAGTTTTGTACTTGGGTGATAACATCTCCAAGACAAATTTCAAAGGTGTAAGAAAGTTCTTGCCAAATTTGTCTCCAAATTCCACACTAGAGTAAAGGTTGTGAGTTTGAATAGGGTAGGCTTTAACATTGTTTAAGTTGGTACTAATTTTTATCAACAACTTAGTTGTAGTTGTGTTAGTTTGTTCTTGGTAGGCGAACTTGATAGACTATATTCCCTTACATGTAACTACCAAAAGTGACTTGTGGTTTAGATATATGCTTGAGCAAAATGCTCTAAAATACCATAAAGACATTGTGACATATTCCTATTAAAAAATAGATTAATAACAGGAAAACCAAATTTCCACAAAATGCATCCAAAACCAAATAAAAAGAAGCACATCGCCAGATAAGAAATGGCTTAGGAATGCAAATTTGGACATATGATCCGCATATTCTCCTCTCAAGTGAGCCTCCTCCTACGAACTGAATTATGTGGGAATAGACAATTGGGCAGATGAGGCTTAGTTGGCAACAGTAACGCCACGTAAGCAGAAATCTTATCCTCACAACCAATCACACTATGGATGAAATCTAAACAGCCACCCAATCCCCACCAAAGCAAAGAAAGGAAGAAAAATGAAAAAACAGAAAAAATTATAAGAAAATACAGACCCACTGAGGATCAGTTTGTTTACTCATCAGAGCTCAAATTTGTGCTCAGGTAGAGCGAAAAAAGAATGGCGATGGCAACTGCAGTAGCAATAGGCAAAGGGGCATCCCTAACCAGAGCCCCAAATTTCACCAGACCTCAGAGCTTTCACAATATCAAGAGCCCAAAGTCCCCTTTTCTGCAAACCAGGCGGTTTACAACCCCTGCTGCAGCAAAATCAGAGCAGGCGGTCTCGGCTCCCCTGGTGGAGCCCGCGACGGCCATGGGAGCTGCATTAATGGCTGCATTGAGCTCATGTGACTCTGCTTTTGCGGCGCAGCAGGTGATGGATTTGGCGGCCAATGATAACCGCGGGACTCTGCTGCTGCTCACCTTGGTGCCCGCTGTTGGGTGGGTGCTCTACAACATTCTGCAGCCGGCGCTGAACCAGATTAACCGCATGAGGAATGTTAAAGGCCTGGTCGTATGCGCGGGCTTGGGGGCTGGCGGTGCTGCCCTGTTTTCTGGTCCTGGTGAGGCCCGTGCAGAGGAGGTGCTTAGTTTGGCGGCAGAAGCAGCGGGAAGCGATAACCGTGGGCTTCTGCTGCTGCTGGTCGTCTCTCCTGCAATTGTGTGGGTGCTGTATAATATTCTCCAGCCCGCCCTTAATCAGATCAACCGGATGCGTTCTGGGTAGGGCACTATATTTTGTTGGCTATAATTTCATTGGGATGGGAAGTTTATGGTATATAGATTCTGTGAAAAGAACTAATTTAGATGTTTGACTGTCATGGGGGAGGTTATTTTTTTCAAATTATTGAATGGGTGATTTAATGGGCTCTCTGCCGAGGGATTGCAGACAATAATTGGGGCCAAGTATTAGCGTTTGTTGAAATTCCCGTGTCCAGCAGGTCTTTAAAGTATGTGAATATTTTTTTGCAAGTTTATAGTCATCATAGATCAATGCGTCTCCATGAACTCAGGTTTAATCATTAATGTACATTTAAATTAATTAGTATATCGATCTTTTATGAAACAAATCGATCTTTTATTGTTTCATAAATCATTTTCCTTTCATCTAAAGAAGAAAATCTAAATTCAGTAGCTGCCCTAGAACCATTTTCAATCTCATTTGAGGCCTCGGAGGATAGAGTCCAAGAGAGGCTGTTGCAGTGGAGCAAGTCCACTTGGTTTGTATGATCCTAAGGAACCTTTAGTAAGTCCTCTTTACTTCTTAGAGGAGCATTTTTCTTAACAAGGTTTAGCAAACTTTCCATAGAAGGTAATTTACTTGGAAATTTTGAATCTGGCAGTCTTTTCGACCTGGTTTTAGCTTGTCACTGAAACTATGCCTCTTTCTAAGAAGTTTTGGATACGTTTCCCAGGGAAAGGTAGTCTTTGTTTTACCTTTTCAGTTCAGTAACACTACTGAACTCTGTAAGGACTACAATTTATCATGTGGAAATTAAGTGGTTTGTAGAGATTCCAAACTTTCTTCTCTTTAACACATATTATCCAGAGAAAGGTAGTGTTTGTTCTACCATTCAGTAACACAGTCATGAATTCTATAAGGGTTACAATGTATCTCTATAAGGGCTACAATGTATCTTGTGGAATTTAAGTGATCTATATAAATTCCAAACATTCCTTTCACTTAGTATATATGTCTTATGTCTTAGGGAAAGTTAGTGTTTGTTTTACCATCCAATTTCATAATACTATGAATTCTATAAGGACTACAAACATTACTTTCATTTAAGATACATGACCTAGAGAAAGGTAGTGTTTGTTTTCCCATGCAATCCGTAACACTTGTGAATTCTACAAAGACTACGATGTATTATGTGGAAGCCAAATGGTCTGCAGAGATCCCAAACATTCTTTTCTCTTAGGATGTAGATTTCTTAAAGAAAGGTAGTGTTTGTTCTACCATGTAGTTTAGTAACACTCGTGAATTCTAAAAGGGCTCTAATGGAAGCTAAGTGATTTGTTGAAATTCCAAACATTCCTTTCACTTAGAACACAGGTCCTAGAAAAAGGTAGTGCTTGTTTTATCGTGCAATTTCATAACACTTGTGAATTCTACAAGGACTACAAACATTCCTTCCACTTAATATACATGTCTTAGAGAAAGGTAGTGTTTGTTTTACCATAGAATTCCAGAACACTCGTGAATTCTATAAGGACTACAATGTATTAATTATCTGTTAAGATTCTAAACATTCTTTACAGAGGTAATATTTGTTTTACCGTGCAATTTAGTAACACTTGTAAACTCTTAAATGCTACAATGTATCATGTGGAAGCTAAGTGGTCTGTAAAGATTCCATGCTTTTACTGCTGTATGGACTTATGTTCATCAATTTGAATGCATTGCATATAAGACAGTATGTTACTGTTAATTTGTATGACTTCCACTCCATATCAAATTTTGTGTATTGGAAACTATTATTTTGGAGTTTCATGTTTCATTCAGCAATGTATATTTGATGCCATCTATCATTCTTACTAAATGCTTTTGATCTGTAGCAGATAAGGATTAGCAGAGCAGGAGACGTGTTTGGTGACATTGCAGACAGCTTGGTATAGAGTTAGACTACTGCTGTTTTGTTATCTAAGTGTATTTATTGTAAGAATTCTCTCTTCTGAATATTATTCACCTGTCCAATAAGAAAGTAGCAAACATAAACATTATGTAATGTGTTACAGGAAGTACTTACTGACCAGTGGTAACAGCAGATGTAATTGCCCATAAGTAGCTGGTCTTTACCCCGGCTCAGATTTAATTTTTGAGTCTTGTGTCCAATGTTTAATTTTACTACTACCCCAACTGTTAAAATGCAATACAACATTTTCCATCTTTAGTGCTATTATGCTCTGCTGGATAATATGCTGTTTTATCACTCAGGTAACTTATATATATATAATTTTAAAATTTCGTTTATGTATTGTTTGATCAATAAAGCTATAAATGTTTATATCTAGATTTTTCAATAATATTTTTAGATGCTAATTTTTAATAGTTTTATGAGTATCATATTTTAAATTGTTTTAAATAATTTTCTAGGAGAAAAGTGAAAACGTATATTAATTTATTGATATTGATGATAGTTTTGAAAGATGTGCAATAGTGACACAATAAATATTAATCATAAAAATGACTGATTTAAAATTGTCTTCTGAAGGCATGCAATTTTCTATATTAATATCATGAAGGGGATGGTTAAATCTAATGTTTTTGTCATTTATTATTCTTTTGGACAGTAGTTTCAAATTTAGGTGTAATTGTCATTGCAGGTCACTTTCTTAATCCATCATTTAGAAAATTACTTTATGGATCATTTGGATTTTTATGTGCTTTCCTTTGACATTGGTTTTTAGAAAGTTTCAATTATAGAATTATTCATAGATGTTTTAGTTTAAAATAAAACTTGCCACTCTTAGATTTATATAGAAGGTTTTGAGGCATTTGGCTTAAGTATATTGTACTTGTGCATGTATACATTGGTAAACATGTGTTTTTCCACGCCTTACAAAATTGTACCTTAAAAAATGTAACAATGATTCAATAACATCATATTGTCTTTAGTTAATGGAGTTTTTTTAATAAAATACTATAAAGGATTGGGAGCTCAATTTGCTACTATGTCAAATTTAGTAATAGATGAACATCTTAGAATTTTTACAAATTCAAATAATTATTGTAAAAACTAGTTTTTATTCTTGGATAGGTTGATAATAATATCCTCACAATATCTCTTACATTGAATTGTTAATGAATTGTAGATTCGATAAGCTTATTCCTATTGATGAAATCAAATGCATAAGTGGCCTATCGACCTTGAGCATTTGATCTCTATCCTTCTTATGTATTTTGCCATGATTATTGATTATCATAATACATGATTAATAAATAGTATGATTACAATCATATATATATATATATA
>MU223494.1:511894-531694 GCA_018584345.1 Thuja plicata
CCTGTTTAGGTCTTATCTTATTAGTTCCAATGGTTCTTTCACCATTGAACAACACACAAGGCCATGCTGCTGCACAAGCCTAGAAATCTGCTTGTAGCCCTTTCTAGGAGGAAATTTGGGCATAAGAAAAAATACTCCCAAATGAGGGAATAGTTTGGTTAGAGATTCTAATGCCTTTTTGGAACTTACAAAACATGTCTTAACACCGAGGAGTGGATTCGAGTGATGACTGCTGCTGTTGCAACATTTAGACCAGACCAATAGGCCTAATTAGGGCTCTAGTTACACTACAAGTACCCTTTCCCCTATGCCAAAGCAAAAATTAACAATGTGAGCATGTGAGGGCATGTGAAATAACTCCAAATCCATGATTTCAGACCTTGGTGAATCTCCAACCGAGTTTTAGGATGACTGTCCTAATTCAATGTGAGGTGCATGTATGGAGCCATACACCTAGGGCATTGTGGCATTTTCAACTCCCTGCAAATCCACTCTCCAAACCTGTATAATCTGAAAGAGCATTGAATGTACTTGTATTCCACCAAGGGGAGTCAATTTCCCATGGTGGAATGTTCCTAAACAATCAGACCCTATCACAATGCCTGATTTTAAGCCAAAAACTGGGCGCAGTCACTAAAAACCCGATATCTTTCAAACCAGGGCTGATCAAACTATGAGACCAAGTGCATTGGAAAGATGATTTGATGCTTCAACCTTTGGAGTCACTAGTTCATCGCCTGGTACCTATACCTATCCGTACAACATTCTGAAACTCAAAATTTGTAGAGAAAGTTGGTTATTTTGTTGATTTAAATGCCAAATTACATATTGTGTCCTATCACCCGCCTGTGAGGGATTATATAGGATGCTCCCAACGGTTACATGTGAGTTTGAAACTAATTATCCATTTGGGAGGGTTGTTACAAGTTTTTGACAAGATTTAGAAAGTTGCTTGAAAGTTGTTGGCAACTTTTAAAGCAACTTTTGACAATTTTGCTATATTGCAAATCTAGTGACCAGAATTGGTCTTATCCTTAATTTGATGATCCCTAATGGATCCAAACAAAGAAAAAATAAAAACAACCTAATCCTAGGGTATTGGATCATAACTGACCAATAGTTAGACCAAGGGCTCATAAAATGCCAACTTGGGACTATGGTCTTACAATGAGATCCCAATCCTAATTCTTGTCCTAAGCATGACTAGAGGTCTCAAGTGTCTTAGTTTGAAACCTTAGACTTCATGAGAATGTCTGGTGAATCTGTAGTAGGAGTGGGTGCTCCTGCACCAGACATGTCCCTACGTAGACATGTCTCCTCCCATTAGTATATAACTTCGGTCCATATGACTTGGCAAGTACCAGAATAAATAAGTGCCTAACAAGTCCCAAAAATACTCATCGATATTTGTAATTATCAATTCAAGCATATATAATCAGCAATATACATATATACAGATATGATCTGTATTACATTCACTTCATAGTAAATATAATATATATTATCATTTATATTGATTGAGAATTCTGAGGATTATATATATTCATATTTCATTAATATTAATATATATATATATATACAGTTGTGAGAGAGAGAGAGAGAGAGAGAGAGAGAGAGAGAGAGAGAGAGAGAGATTAAAATGCTATAAATCTCTAAATCTGAGCAAAACTTTAACATGGTATCATAGCTAGCATAAGGAAGATTTGACCAGATTAATAAAAGAGGGAATCTAACCACCATTACATTTCTCTAAAATTTGTATTAAAGCAAAAATGGTGAATGGTGTTAGATTTGAGGACCAACTTGAAGGAGCTGCAAATTTTGTTTCTTGGAAGTTCAAAATAATAATGGCACTAAGAGAACATGAATTGAACACATTTGTGGAGAAGGCAATACCTATACCTGATAAAGATGATGAGAAAATTCTATGGACGAAGAAAACCAACAAGGCTATGAAGATTCTAGTGGATGCAGTGAAGGATCACATAGTGCCAATCATATCCAAACTAGATACAACATATCAGATGTTCATGACTCTATAGAACATGTATGAAATAAACAATACGAGTAGGGATCTTGCTCCAAAACAACAAATCCACCACATCAAGATGAACAAAGGAGAAACCACATGTCTTCATGAGGATAACGAAGTTAAGAGATCAGCTATCCACCATTGGTCACCTAATTGATAGAAAGGAATTAACAATGTTGGCTCTCAATGAACTAACTACATCTTGGGAAGCATTTTTACAAGGGATAAGTGCTCGATCTAAAATTCTGAAGTTTGATCGCTTAAAAACTGACTACATTCAAGAAGAGTCAAGGTTGATCACTAGACGAATTGGGTTAAGTACCTCTAATGAAGATATCCAAGTCTTAAATTAATGCTCATAAGAAAGGAAAGGAAGGCAATTTCAAATGGAAGAAAGGAAAGGAACCTCATGGAAAGTGCTCATTCAAAAGAAAGAGGGACATCTCTAAAGTACAATGCTTTAGGTGTGACGAATTTGGTCACCTTACAATTAAGTGTCCAAACAGGCCCAATCCTCAAGCCTCCCTAGCATAAGTGATTAAGATGAGCTTGGATAAGGATTCTGAAAGACTTGTGTTCTATTCAACTCTATCAAGCCAAGTATCCACCAACCTTAACACTTGGGTCATAGACAATGGAGCATCTCGTCATATAACAAGATTCAGAGAACATCTTGACAACATAAAGGAGAATTTAGATGAAGAAGTCACCATTGGAGATGATTCCAACTACCTTGTGAAAGGAATTATAACTTGCACTATTCAACTAAAATTAGGCATCTCTCTTCAACTGACTGGTGTATTGTTTGTACCAGGTATCAAGCACAATTTGGTTTCCATTTCAGCCCTTGAACACAAAGGTGTATCCAAAGAAATGTGTGCAAAGGAATGCAGTTAACTAGTAAACACACTAAGAACACAAAAACAGTGCAACAATCAAGATTAGACATAAAGAAGCAATAAACAAATAGGAAATCAAACCACTAAAACCCTGTTGTAGCCTCTTTGTTGCAACGATTTGTCCAGGATATTGTGATTGTATGTATGCTCACGAATTCAACAACATAACAACATCGAAGTGCTCCATAGTTTCTCAAACTTTGGGGAAGAAGCTGAAAAGGGGATTCAAACGGTTTTCACAAGTGAGGCTAGTTCTTTCTAAAAAATGCATGAGTTTGCATAATGGGAGAGTTGATAATGGATTCAAAAATTTGATTGAAAGATGGATAATGGATTGAGATCAAAAAATGGGTTCACAAAGATAATAACAATGGATCATGGATGAAATATATGGATGAGAGATGGATAACAAAGAAGCTAGATAAAAAAGATAGATATAAAATATGGATGAAATATGGATCCTGAATAGAAGGGAAATGAGAGGGTTAAATAGAGGAGTTGAGGAGGTTAGGGATATCCTCCATTAATGAGGGGTGACCAGATGTCAACCTCAGTGTGGTTGAGAAATGGGGAAAGAGACTTGCCATAAATGACATTTATCTCTCAAAATGCCCCAAAGTCCAAGCATTGATGAAGGGCCTTAAAGGCACTTTGGGTGAGGACTGGGATGAAAGAAACATAGTTGGAATTTGCTTCCCTAATCCTCATAGTTAGGAATGTGCAAATAATTAGAGGGGGGTTAGGCTAATGAGCTAGGTTAGTTAGGGGGAAAGTGGAAAAAGTAGGAAAATGCAAGTGGATGAGGGATTTGGGTTGGATTTTGATTTATTTTAAATTAAAATAGAGGAAAGAGGATATTTAATTAAGCACATAGGTTTATTTAATTAAACAGATTTGGGCATTAGATAAATTAATTTATCTAGAAGAATTGATAAGAGGGTAAAACTAATTAAGCATATAAACTATTTAATTAATGAGGTGACTATATAGGAATGGGTACTAATTATTTAATTAAATAAACATAAACGTCCATTTAATTAAATATGATAAGGATGTTAGATAAATTAAATAAATTAATTTACCTAGGACTATAGAAGACGAGTAATTAATTAAATGAATTAATTACGTTTTAGATTTGGGTGTCTACAAAAGGATATTGAATCGCCTTCATGGATGATAAAGTTCTAGCATGGCCTAAGAACTCAAATATAAAGAAGGCTCACACCATAGGAATTCGACATGGATGCCTATACAAACTTTGCACTTCTCCTTCCCAAGCCCTAATTCATGAATCTTCTAGTACAAGTGAGCTATGGCACAGAAGGTTAGGGCATCTTCACTTACATGCATTACCTTCTATAGAGAAAATTGTAACAGGATTACCTAAACTAAAACAAAATCATGAAGGAATGTGTTGTAGGAAAGAACACAAATGGAAACTTTCATAGCAGTGAAAGTAAATCTAAAAATGTACTAGAATTCATTCATACAAATTTATGTGGACCTATGACAGTAACCTCTTTAGGAATATTTTTGTACAATATTATTTTTATAGATGACTACTCTAGGAAAACATGGATATACTTTTTAAAATGTAAAGAGTCTAATGAAGTCCTAATGAGATTTAAGGAATTGAAGGCTCTAGTAGAAAATATGCCAGGCAAAAGAATCAAAACCCTAAGGTCAGATAATGGGGGAAATACATTTTTGATAACTTTAAATACTTTTGTAATAATATTGAGATTAAGAGGAAGTGCACTGTTCCTTACAAACCTCAACAAAATGGGGTGGCGAAAAGGAAAAATATGACTATTATAGAAGCAACCAAAGCTATGATGCATGATTAAGACCTTCATACCTCCTTCTGGAATGAAGCCTCTAGTACTGTTGTTTACATTCAAAATAGATGTCTTCACTCTCTTTTAGATAACAAAATACCTGAAGAAGCATTTACTGAAAAAAAACCTAAGGAAGGAAGCCAAGTTATTAATGAACTGAAGGAAAAGTTGAGGAACTCCCTTGCTAAGAGGAGAGAGCTTGCTGAGAAGTTAAGTGAAATTAAAGACTACATTGAACATCTATTTGAAGGTAGTTTATTTGAAGAATTTGGGGAAGACCTTGTAGATTTGATGGATAAAAATAGTAGACTCAGAATTGAAGTGACAAATTTGAAAAAGAGAACTTGAAAGTCAATCTGTCAGGATGGTTGAAGAACTTGAAATAAGAAGGGTTGCTGACAATGCCAAGAAAAATGTTGAAGATGCCCTAAAGGTTAAAAATGAAACCCTAACAAAAAAGTTGGAGGAACTATTCAGATCAGAGCAAGAATTTGCTACATTGAAGGAACACTTACATGAAACAAATGAAGATAAAGCTGATATTGAAAGAGGGAATGAAGGGATAAGGAAAGAGAATGAAAAGTTAAAAGAAGAGTTGAAAGCTTAAAATGATCTACTAGATAAATTCAGAAAGAGTTATGTTAAACTTGATGAACAAATTGGAATAGAGAGGATGGATGAAGAAAAATAAGGTTTATGTTTTAGAAAAATTGAAGCTAGTGAATCTTCTGGTAACAAGGATGTCAATGGAGAAAGAAAATAAATAATCAAGGTGAACAACAATAATTTCAAGGGTAGGTATAACCGGTATGTTTTAATTGTCATATGGAAGGTCATAGTGCTAATATATGTTGGTTTAAACCGATTGATCCAAATGTCAAACCTAGAGGTTCTACTGCTAGATCAAAAAACTTGAATGCTAGATCTAATATATTTCATGGATTTTGTTACCATTGCAACAAGTTTATACATAAATCTATTGAGTGAATGGCAAGGAAAACAACCAGTGGTCATATGACTACAATAGTCAGATACCTATCAATCACGGTAACAAATAAGATGTTACTTGTTCTAAATGTCACAACTATGGACATATGGTTGCGAATTGTAGATTAAGGTCATATAGAGACAAATCTAGTTCCTGGAATCAAACAAGTATGGTCGGTTATGTCTGTAACAAGGTTGGTCATCTTGCTATGTCATGTAGAGTAGGAAAGTATACTAGAGTTCAACCGGGGAACAATGATGAAAATGCCAAAGGTAAGGAAACTGTTAGTGCTGATGAAATAAGAAAAAATATGCAGAAGACATGGGTGAGGAAAGGAGAATTGAATTCGTTAGAATTAACTGAGAACTCCACAAGTTCACGAAATGTGGATAATCCATTAGTGAACTAAGCACATTATTTTCTTAGGTGAGCACTTAAAGTCAAATCATTTAACGATCCCCTAAATTCATGAGCAGTAAGATTAATATGCATTTTTAGATGCCTATTTGTGAGTTAGTAATGGTTAGTGAAGGTAAAGCGTTTGTGTGCATATAACTAGTGTTATGTTTTAACCATTGTGGTCGATGGGAAGCACTATTTGACCGTTATGCCTAACGACTACATTCTCAAAAAGTTATAAACATGAGAAAGTAAACTCTTTTATCACATTACATTCTAATGAAGTTTATTGAAGAACTTTTGAATACATTCCATAGAGAAAACTATTTGTGTTTGTGGACGAAGATTTCGCGCATGAGACTCTAATTGGTGAAGTCAAGGTTATAACTTGAATTGCAAATACCCTTACAAGAATCATTGTTGCTGTTGATTGATTGTTAACATTATGGATACTCCAGTTTTGGTCAATATTAGTGATGAGACAAGACCCATATTCAAGTTACACCCAATGAAGGCAAATGAAAATGATCCAATAGGTTCCCTATATTTGATACCCTATGGTGTATTGTTAACTGAAGACATTCATTCATTCATTCACTGCAAATTGGAAGAACTCAGAACTGATGACATCTATAATGAATTTATTAAGCTGAGTGATGGTGTGAAGGTAAGAGACGAACATATGCATTTGGTTCAAAATGATTTTACCTATGTTGCTGAGATACCTAATGAGCTTCATCCATAATTGATAACATATATTTTGAGAAGAGTACATGATCAATTTATTTGGCTGGATAAGCCTCTCAAGATTTCAAAAGAATTAATCGACAGAAATACTGGATTTTGTGTGACCAGTGAAGCACCTACTCTACAAACTATTTTTTCAATTCGGGTTACTCATTTAACCAAATCCAAACAGGATCACCGAGCCATGACTATCAAGTATATAACTAACAAGGAAGTAAGATTCGCTTCAATGGTGATAGGATACAAAATGAATCAGTCTAGTCGATTGAACAATGTACATGGTGGAGCTATTCATGTTGCATATAGAATGGTGAAGGAAGATCCAAAATATGATCTTTGTGAGATGTTGAGGAGTCAATTCTTTGTGAACATGGAGAAGATAAAATAAGTAGTTATTCAAATATGGACCACTCCTGGTATGCATGTTCTTTTACTTATAGAATCATTTTCTCAGAATAGGTTCTATTACATGGTCAAAGGATAGACCGGTGGTAATGTAGATTAAGCAATGCGTAAGGACTTCAGGAAATAAATTTGATTCAATTATGTGGGGTTACTTTAAATATTTTCAATGAAAAATGCACTTAAGAGAGAACCCCAACCAATATTATTGATAAATACAAACATGATATATGTTTTCTAGTAGATATTGATACCTGCATGTTGCAAGAAGTGCAACCTAAAACATTTTGGATACCTGATATGGGTTATGAAGTTAATGGTGATCTAGTCACTATTTATACTTATGTTTTATTATCTAAACTAATTGATACTTCAACACCTAGGTTTGGAACTTATGAAGAGTCATCATTGAAAATTTACAATGACTTGAGAGCACTTGTAATCCAAAGAAAGATCAGAAAACAAGTTGACAATCTAGCCAACATGAGTGGCATTACACTTGAAATGATGATAAAACTTAGAAAGAAAATAGAAAGTGAGGAAGCAAGCACATCTATTGCAGGAGTCAAGGATAGTGAAATTGAAGAGAAGATGTTACACCTCAGAGAGTTACAAGGAGTTCAGTACTGAAACAAGAAACATCTACTTCCACTACTCCTATTAAGGCTAAGTTAGAGAAGGAGACACTTGAGACTATTCAGAGAACTTACATAAGAAAGAGGGAAATGACATCAAGATACAAAGAGTCAAAGAGTAAGAAGGTTTTTAAGACTGAAGTAGAAAAGATTGAAACCGATTCTAAGAAAAAGTCTACTACTGTAGAAACTGATAAAATTGACAATTCTATCATTCTTGATAACATTGTTAAAGGCATTAAGGAACATGGAAATATGATAGAAGTGTGGACTCACTTTGACAAGTTTGACAGTGAAGAGAAAAAAAAGATTGAAGATGTAGTTGTAAAAGGTTTACATACCTTTTTCAAATCACCTAGTAAACTATACAAAGATCTACCTAAAGAATTGTTTAATGCAGTTAACAAAAGGTGGAGATAAGCTTTGAAGATTGACAGAGCAATGATGGAATAAGAACTTACACTTTTGCAACCTGAATTGTCTACCAAATCGATAGAGTTGACAATTGAATCAATGAGAGAGGAATCTACTACAAGGAACAAAGTTACAAGAATTCTCATTGGAGATACTCAATCAGTAAGAAATGAGACAATAAATTTATTAACAAAGTTTGCTGCTGAAGTCAAAAGAGTTGAAGAGGCAAGGAAAGCACAAGAGAGAGAAACTGGAGAGATTATTGATGACATAGTTAATGTTATCTCTGATATCCCAGAATAGATTGCTGAGAAAATGACAGGTCACAAGGATGACGAAGATATATTTTTAACAAAGATTTTTAAACTAGATCTAACCCGTGAAGGTAGCACAGTGAAGAAGAGAAAATCAAAGGATAAAACTAGTTCAGAAGGAGATGAAGAAGAATCTGAAGATGGAGGAATACAAAAAACTATTGATATTACTCAGATGAGCCCCAAAGAGCCATTGAAAATGTTAGATAAACTCAGGGAGAAATCTGAAAGGAACAAGTTGAAGGAAAATATAAAGAAGGCCAGAATACTAAAAGGAGCCAGAAACATAATTAAGAATTTAGTACCTAATGTGAGATATGAAAAATAAGATAATCCTATTGATCAATTAGGTATGTTGGTCAAGGTTATTTCTGATCAAGTACCTAGCTTGGAGAATGCACCTATGGAGTTAACAATGAATGAATATGAGAGACAATGAGTTGAAAAGTTGAAAGAGACCATAACAGTAGAAAAAGAGTCACTTGCAGTTCTAGTGAATAAAATGAAGGCAACTCTACGAGAGATAGGAAAGATGCTTGCAAAAGTTTCCAAGGTTACATTTATCACACATGATCTAGAGAAGACGAAAGAAGAAGCCCAACATGAACTTGATGATTTGGTTACAAAATTTGATCCTCTAACCAGTTCAGTTTCAACCTACACTGCTAAGGTGAATATGATTTTAGACAACATGACGATGTTGCAAGCTGAGAAAGGTAACAAAATACTATTACTTATGGAGTTACAGTCCTATCTAGCTCCCACTATGGATCTCATGCAACAACATGTGAGAGATGCAGAAACAATCCTAAGACTACAAGAGGTGAACACTTTGAATGATATTGAAGGAAAAATATTGGTCATACATGGACAAACTTATCTATGGAACAGTTACAAATGTCATGGGGCACATCCCTAAATTCAGAAAAGATCACCTTCAAGGAAATTTTTGATCGTACATAATTCTGGTAAGTAATTATAATCCGTTGTCTTTGAGTGACAAAAAGGGGGAGAATGATGTGTTATGTATTGTATGGAAGAATGATGCAATGATGTGTGAAAATATGCATAATGTAAGGGGGAGTATGATTCGAGGACGATATTGTAATAATTATGCTATATAAGATTTTTGAGATGATTATCAGATGTTTTTTCCATCAATGCCAAAGGGGGAGATTGTTGGCATTATGATAAGCTTTGGATGTGATATGTAGAGCGTTGACAAGTGGATGCATAATTGGTTGTCCTTGATGGAAATGTATTCACATGTCACGATTACAATGATCGGTAAGAACTGTACATGATCGGTAAAGGAAAGATCAACTATGTATGTTGACTGGAATTTCAGGAAGAACAATATTAGACAGATTGTGGTAGCGGTCAAGTTGAGGAAAGATTTAATTGTTGCATTCAGAGATACAATACGTATATGATATGAGGAATCTATGATTCCAACGACAACTTACTTGGTTGAACGGTGATAGTTTTGGGTGTCACAGATACTAAGACAGGTAGAACTCTTATGTTCTTGATCAACCTGTCAGTAGATCACAGATCGATGAGTGGTAAAGTATATGCGATCATTTATAATGATATGATGATGTGGAAGAAAGGTTATAAATCCAATATATTGGTATTTAGAAGATTGGTGCAACCATTTAAGATAGATTTGAGGTGTTGCATTGGAGGAGTCAAAACATGTTTGACTACCTTGGAGATATAAACTTGCATATCTTATCCTAACCTAACGGAGTCATGATAGATCAATTTTTTCATTGAGATTATCTATTTCATACATGGTGATATCTTAGGAAAGCAATTTGAAGATAAATTTTAAGGCGGTGCAAGTTGTTTATATATAGGAACTACTCATATTGGAAGAGTTGTTGTGAAGAAAAAAAGAGTTGTTGTTGAAGAGTTTTTTGGCTATTAGGGTTTAATGATTTCAAGTTGAGTTCAAAGATTAGAGATTAGAGAGAAGAGAGAAGTTACAAAGTACAAAGAGCGTATACGATCTGACAAGCAATGAATGCTAAAAACATATCACTTATCTTGTTGTTCCCTAACAGTTGTAGTAGGTCCAATCCTCTAACTAGGCGAACTTTAACATGTTCTTATATGTAAATCCTTTAACAAGGTAGCTTCTTAATTGAGGTTTGAAATACTCCAGTGAGGTAGATCATAGCTGATATTATTGTACTCCTAATAGTGTACTAATCACTTCTAACAAGGTGAACCCTCAGAAAGGGTATTTGTAGCTCCTAACAGAGCAAACTCATTTATTGCAGTATGGGGCTTGTGGGTGTCATCCCCACCGTGGTTTTTTCCCTCTGAAAAGGGTTTCCATGATAAAAATACTTTTGTTATGTGTGTTAAAATTGTGGATGCTTGATATTACTTACTGTTATTTGTTTACTTCATTCATATGTTGTGTGGTTAATAAGTTGCTAGTGCAGTTAATCAGATTGGTGGTTGAATTAGGTTGATACATGTTTGACTAATTCACTCCCCCCCCATCTTTTAAATGGGCACCCCTTGTGTTGTGTGGTGTTTTCTATTCTTGGGTGCTACTTTGGAGCTTTGACCCCTTTGTTTCTTAGATCAAGGGTTGCAGTTTTGGGTTCTCTTTGACATGAGTTATTTGGCTTTGGACGTATGTGGCGTCTATGCAACTTTCAAGGGTTTTATCATGGATGAAGGAATTGTTATGTTGGGAGTGGAACTTGATGTCTTTGTTCTACCAACGAAGGTGGATTCTTTGGAGGAAGGGTTCATGACTCTTGGATTATATGCTTGGGATTTGCAACCTTTTTTATTTTAAATCTTGGGATTTAATTGGGTTTTGTTCATTCTGCCCACCTTTGGATATTCTTGTATTGTGATCTTTTGTGCCTATGCTCTATTCATTGACTTGGCAATTTTTGTTTCCTAGGGGTTTCCTTGACCCCCTTTGTTTCATATGTTCATTTTTGGGAGTAGATTTTTTAAGGCACCTCTATTTTTTTTGGTTCAATAGTTGATGTTTTTCTAGTTGGTGTTGCTCAGCTCTAGGATTTATCTCCTCTAGAGGTTTCTTTTGACATGGCTGGTGGGTAGAGTGTTTCTACTTTGTTTTGTGTTGTAGGTTCCACTATTTTGTTTTTCTTTGGTTCCTTTTCTTTTGTGGGAAGAGTAGTGGTGGAGGCTTCCCTTTTAGCTTATTTTTGAGGGGTATGATAGTTTTTTATTCTTCTTCTATCATACCTAGTTCAATTTTAAGCATTTCAGGTCTAAACTTGATTGCCTTGACCTTGTCTAGGCCAGGTTTATAGTGTTGTTTTGGTTAAGATTATCTTATGTGAGGCTGGAAGATAATTTCTTCTTGGTGGTTATTGTTAAGGCTCCTAGGTATATCTTTTTATTTTGATGGTGATAATATTAAAAAGTTGATTTACCATAGTTGATTATGAGTAAATAAATTTTCATGTCAATGGCACAAATTTCATTAGAATAAAACCTAATCATAGTCTAGAAGTCATTTCCATTTATGCTCATTTCTTTGAAAGATTATTATTTTCCAATAAGAATAATATGATCTATTTTCCTATAGACCATGGTGCAAAATCCCCTATCTTATTAGAGCTACCCTTAGATAGTACTTATGCCATACTTCCTAAGGGATATATGTGGGCCACTGTTTAAATCATAACTAAGATTTTATCCACAAACCATTTCCTAAAACTATATAATGATCTATAATACTTATATCTAGCATTTAAAAAATTCTATATCTATATTAATGACTCAAATTTGGATTGTGTTCTAAAATTTGTCATATACTCATAGACATAAATTTTGTTAAATTCTAAAGAGGCTCCATTAGAGTTACATACCAAAAATAGTAGATTTGAAGTAATACTATACCATCTAACAATTTACATCTACGAATAAATTGAAATGTAAATTGATCATTATTTGTTCAAGGAATATTGTAGTGCTTAAGTGGTTTGTACTAGTATGAAGATATTTCTCCTTGAATAGGTTTGCCCTCATTTAACATATATAAATATTTACATGATTTGAAAATTAACAACTAAAAGAAGAATTTTTCTAATATCTCTCTTTCAAAATAAGTCACTTAGTCAATGTGCCCTTGGTCTACTGGTGAAGTTGAATGGTTCTAAATGAGTCCACTAGGGATCAAGTCTTGTTGAGTGCATGGGTCCGATACCATAAGGGATGATGAGTCCTTATGAGTAGTCCTTGGCTCTTAGCCAAAGCGATTCTCTAGAATGTGGATGTACTTGGTCCTGTAATATGTCCAAATACATTAACTTATTCTTACTCACTGTCTGTTATCTTTTTCCACAAGATTCATTAACCTTTAGTATTATTCCTTTGCAAGAGGATGTACATTTCAATATTAAACAAAACTTAGTCTTAATCCAAAGGTCACTCTTATTGAATGTATGTACATACCTACACACATATATGTGTGTGTGTTCGTTCAACTTATGAATGTCTTGAGATTTGATAAAACTATGAACCATTTCTTGTAAGTATAAGAAAATTATTTACAATTGTATAAATATATTTATATTCAAATTTAACTTATAATTTTCAAATTTATCATCATTTAAATAAAAACTAAACTAATTTTTATCATTTTAAAATATATAATCAAATTAAAACTTTAATATAATTTATACCAATACTCAAATTATTTGTACTATTTTTTTCTTTTAACTTAATAATAACTTCACCATATTTCCCTCTCGAAAACAACTATAGACAAATTTGATGAAAAAGACAGCCTAGAAATTGAAGACTGGAAGCGGATGCACTTGGCCTATTTTATGACCAAATACATTCACTTTGTTCGTTACTCATTCTATATTGTCCTTTCTCACAAGAATAAACTTAGAATTTCATTGTTAAAAGTGGCCACAAGAATAATTCACTAAGACCTTGTTTTTCCCATTTTAAATCTTATTATTCAAGGTTTAATATCTCAAAATCCTGCCCATTTTTTAATGATTGGCAAAACTGTTAAGACTGGTTAGTTACCTTATTATAAAACATTTCATGCAAAATTCGAAATTATCCTGGCTCAATGCCTCTGTTAGATCATCTTTATCAACCTCGTAAGAAAACCGCAATAACAATTAGATTACACTGCTATTCAACGACTACATCTTAGAATTTGAATATTTGAATCCAATATTCCTTCTACTCATGATTCCATTTGTTCAATCCGGTTCTCTTGGCCTTATATTAGACCAGGATTTGTGGGTATTCTTTCATTCATTTGTGGGCATTCTTTCATTTATGCAGAGCTCTTGTATTATGAGAAAAAATACCAAAGAATCCCTGTAATACTAACCACCACCCTGCATTAGCATTTGGGGAAATGTTTGATGATTTTGCATCTTGTTCTTCAGACAACCCAGTTGGGACTTTGCCAAATTTGCCAACTGGGAACACTCCATATGCAAGGGCCAAGCATGCACAGGTGTATAATTTTAGTTTTCTCTCTTTCTTCCCACTGGGAATGTCTTTATGGAAGTTTTCAATGTAATCTGAGATGAACTTTGGGGATGTTTTAACTTCTTGTTCTTGTGTAGAAATGGTTTTTTTTTTTTTGAGTTGAATATGGAGAACATTAGATCAATACAAGTTTCTTATGAGCAAATGCATTATGAATTATTCTGGGAAGACCAAGAGTGACTACTTAGAAATCGAGTTTTATTTAAAAACTACTTCTATATTTGAAGTCAATTATGGAAGACCAAGAGTCATGACTTAGAGTTCTACTTTAGATGTCGCTATGGAGAATTGAATTTGGATCCATAAAATTAAACTTTAGGGTCTGTTAGTACAGCCTGAATTGATCTATTGATGGGGAACTGTGTTCTTGAAAAGAGGATACAAGTTAAAATATATAGGTCTTGTTTGTAACATAATTAGATTCCATATTACTATAAGCCATCTGTAAACCATATACAGATCATCTGATATCACAGTTAAGAACAAAATCTTTTTTCTTTAATACAAAAATATTTTAGTTTTATTTGATTTTGGAATTCATTAGAAGGTGTTTATGGAAGAGCAAATTGGTTCTGATAAGGATGCTCTGTTTTTTATGATATCCTGCTGTTATAAAATGACTAGAATTGAGGTGAGCGAGGATAGAGTTTTGGGGTCTGTTAGGGGTGCTCTTTCTTGAATTGTTTTTTTTTTTTTTGCTGAGATGATCTATAGATTGACAGGTATTTGTGAGCTTTGGTTTCTTTTCCAGTTGTAAGCATTTAGGTTGTTTGAGATGAGTTCTAAGTCCTGTTTATGGGTGTTTTTTCCTTGGACTGTCTTCTGCACAAATAGTTTATGATTTGGAGTTAGATTGGAATTTGTTCTAGTAGAATGCTATGTTTCCAAAGTGTCCCTTTGGTTTGTCTTGGAATAATTGGGGAATTTAAACTGATCTGTTTTGAGCTTTGTTGTAAGAAATATCATCTGAGATTGTTTGATAAAACTCTGTCAATTTATTTGATCAATGCTTCAAATCATACTATCTTTTTCTGACAATGAATTACAGAGTGTGATTGAAAGTGACAATCAAATAAACTGTCACAATTTTATCTAAAAGATTATATTCTAATTCAATGGATTGTGGAAAACTAATTCCATATATCATCTGGCATTACAAACCTTTGGCTTGTTGAGAGATTGTCAAGTGATTTGTATAGCTTTTCTGATTAGAAAAGATTGATTTTGGATTCAATTGGTTAGTTTTTCAATTGACTGATTCATAATCAGAAAGAAGAGAGTTAATTCAGAGATATTTTTATATATGAATTATTAAAAAACAACGCCAACTTTTATGATGTTAGATCTATAAGCCATATAGATGATTGATGAATGTAACATAAATTTGTCAGACTTATATTCACACATATTTCTTAGAAAAAAGCTACCAGCCCCATTTCTTGTCTGTCGTTTCTTGTTTCTAACAACTATGGCTTTTAGGTCTGAGTGGCTTTTATAAGCTCAAATATAGATTACTTTGCTTCATATGTATTTTGTGAGAGAATGATTTAATTTGTTTCCATGACTTCTGTCTCTGTTTTGATGTAATAGATTAATTGCAATGAATATGAACTAGGGAACAATAATTTCCTTCATTTCCCATGTTGGTCCTTGTATGTTTCATGAAATAAGGGCTAACTTTTCAGTTGTTGTTTGGAAAAGAATTTCTTCAAGAAATCAGCTCAGTTTTGATGTGAAAAAGACTCAAGATTGAAAAATGATAAGGATCTAATTGAATCATATGCTTCAATTCAAAGTATTGTGCTTATCAAGATATTGTTGCCTTTGAGACAATATTTTTTCTGTTCCTTTTTTGTTGCGATAATCTCCACATTTTTCAGCAAAAGAATCATGCTCCTGTTATAATGTATGTATAGATTTTATGCTTGAGTGACGTGTTTTCCCTGAAAATAATTTTTCATTCTCTCCTAATTTGCTAGAATTCCTGCTAGTTGTGCGGATTGATCTCATGTATGGGGGTTCTTTTTTCATGTACTGCAGATGGTGGACAAGGATCCAGAAAAAGCAATAGCACTGTTTAGAGCTGCAATCAACGTGGGAGATAAAGTAGACAGTGCTCTTAAAGACATGGCCATCGTTATGAAGCAGCAGAACATGTCAGAAGAAGCCATTGAAGCTATCAAATCCTTAAGAAATCGATGCTCTGATGAAGCCCAAGAATCTTTAGACAATGTACTACTTGATTTATACAAGGTTAAGAAAACCAAACTTATCAGTCCCAAAAGTCATCATATTGAAATAATCATGTGTGTTTGGCTTCTGATTAGGTTAAATTTATCAGGTCAAACACATCCATTAAGTGTTTTTAACAATCTTTTAATTGCAGGGATGTGGGAAATTGGATGAGCATATCGCGTTACTGAAACACAAGCTCAATTTGGTTAATCAGGGCTTGTTATTCCATGGGAAAGGATCAAAAACAGCCAAATCCCAGGGCAAGAAGGTTAAAATTTCTATTGAACAAGAAACTTTAAGATTGCTTGGAAACTTGGGTTGGGCTTACATGCAACAATCCAACTATATGGCTGCAGAGGCTGTTTACAGGTAGGCAAGAAATTTCAGATCATAGTTTATTGATAAGACAATTTATTCTTTGTACTGTTTCTGGAATCAATTGTGTGTCTTTTTTCATCAATGTTTTGGATCACACTCTGTGATTCACCATCAGGATGTTAGAGAGCTTGGGAGTAGAAAGATGTGCACAATCGAATCCAAAAACAGCACAAAGAACTATAAAAGATTGTAGAAAACTGATATCTCTTATCAAAGACAACTGATTTTATTAAACTAGTTACAGTTTTCCCAAAATGTTGGATCATGGACTGATATTACTGTTGGATTTATCATCATCTATGAATGTAGGCAGGCCTTATCAATAGAATCAGACAACAACAAGATGTGCAATCTCGGTATATGTTTGATGCATCAAGGAAAAGTTGCTGAGGCCAAAATGATGCTACAAAATGTAAAACCTGCATCTGCAAATATTCCACAGGGAGTTGATTCTCACTTGAAATCATATGAAAGAGCTCAGCAAATGCTAAGAGAACTCGAAGAAGATTGAATTTAGCATCATCTCCTTAATAAATATGAGATTGGATATGAAGTTAGATGAAGTTAGAATCATCAGATTGAATATGAGAAACTACATTCTAGCTCAATGGGCTCACAGGTTACCTCAATGGTGTCATATACCAAAGCCCAGTTCTCAATGTCTTCTAGCAATGCTTTCATGATTCATCTGTCTATATAACCAAAGGTGGCGACAAAGCCGTATATATATATCATTATATGGGTCCATCATGTATTCATGACCACTATTTCTTTTTGCTTGTTTTAAATAATCCAACATAACATTTCAAGGAAAGTCAAAAGATGGTATTACATCATGTTTGAGAAGGAAAATAATTGATATATATAATTATTTGAGATAAAATTAATTAATTAATAATAATAGATTTTTTTTTTTTAAAAGTACATGTATTTCTAAATAAAAGGTAATGTTATATATAATAAAAAATTGGGTGAAATAGTCATCTTCTAAGTTTAAATGGAGTTGAGACTAAAAAAAATAATTTAATAAATATTTGCTAAGTAGCTAAAATAGTAGTAGAGGGAGGAGGACATAGATCTCGGTCATCTAATTTGCCCCAAATTTCAATAGGATTTGAAGTGCTCATGGGATGGTCCCGACCATCATTATCATCTTTATCATCATCTTGTTTATCTTCAGTAGTAACTTGACCAATAGAAATAACAAAGTCAACCAAAGAACTTGCCAAAGTTTGGGCCACAAACAACCCAAACACCAAAAATTGGAGAAGAAGAATGATAATGAATAGGTTGCAACCATCCTTGTTGAGCATGATCACTTCTCACAAGAGGTTAAGAGACCTAAGAAATAAGCATCTTGATTTACATGAGTTGATCATCAATGTCCTTGTTGATGCCACAAGACATAGACCGACCTCTTGAGGTGGGATTTAGAGGAAGCCTAATAATAGCACATGAGGCATTATGCTAGTGATTTAATAGCACTTAGAGGTAAATAACTTCAAGTGCAAATTTATTTTCTTTTACTCAAATTTAGAAAAAGCATATTAGAAAATATGGTGGCTTTAGACTAAAACAAGAAATTATGATTAAAAAGTAACTAGAAAAAAATTGAATTTCTACCTTTCCAAAAACTAAAGAGAATCTACACCTTGAAATCTTTCCAAATCTAGTTATATCTATCTTGGAAGGGAATCTAGGCTAATCCCCTAATAACACCACATGCCAAGAAAAAGGCTCAAGCTGAAAATGCTTGAAAAAGTCATGATTCTAGGTCTAGTCAACTTGCTTGCTCTATGGCAATTTTTTTTTTGAAATACTGCTAATGACCTAAGAAAGGACAATGAGAATGCAAAATCCCCAAGAGGGTCTATAGAGTTTGACGAAGGTACATTCAATGATGTCCTTTGTGTTCCTTTGTTATCTACTAACCTCCTTTCTATCTACAAGATTACTCATAGCGAGACAAGTAAGATAGTAGAATTCAGCCAAGATTTAGTGCTCATCATAGACTTTCATAGCAGAGAGATTATTGTGGTTCACAGTGTTGATCATGCATCTTGATTATATAAGTTCTCACATTGTGCTCTTAAGGAGCTTGTAGTTCCATTTATTGGTCCTCGCTCATGTATCTAGAGTGGATCAAATATCTGAGGACAGGACTGGTCATTTGAAACTGTGTGCTTCCATCATCCATTGTGGTCCTTGAGACATGTTGTAACTCTTCATCCTCCACCTTGTATATCTTTAGAGGTTATTTATGCTCAGTATGATTATAGTTTCCTTCTATTTTTAGTATTGTAGGAACACTTCTTTATAGCTATTGTAGGGTTATTTTTGAGTCACATAATGTTGACATTGGGGACATACTTGAGGATATTCACTTTCTCTTTGATGGTAGCTTCATCTTTCATTCCATCTCATCTTCAATGCCTTATGGGGTTGTTCGATAGGTATCTCTACAGTTGTTTGGATTTGCTACATTTCATTTGACATATCTTGAATCAGAAATGTGGATAGTTGTACATTCTTCCATGAGTCATGACACACATCTTAAGGCCTTCCTCCTATATCCTTTCATATAGTTGCTTCTACCTTGTCCATTGGATTTGTTTCTTCCTATGGGGAGGAACACTTTTTTTTTTCACTCTTGGATCATTGTAAACATTCATCTTCAGGCATTCGCTATCAGTAGTAGAGCTTCTTCCTTATGGTGAGATACACTATCCCCTTTCTCTCATGTTGGGGGAGGGGAACTATCGATAGTATCTATGCGATTGATTCAAATCTTGAGGGTATATATTGAGTCCAATCTTAGTCACATGTACTCTTTTCTATTTATTTTTCTCTCTTTTGGAGAGGATTTTGTAGAAACTGATGAAAGATCAGATTCACTCCAAGATCCAGCTGCATGCAAAAAACCTGTCACAAGAAATGAAGCGAAAGAAGGAAAAAGCAAAACTCAGATTTTACTCAAAAGGTGAGAGCAAAAA
>MU223494.1:533975-554713 GCA_018584345.1 Thuja plicata
TTGCACCCCCCCACAATGTATATATTCTATCCCCTGAGCACCACAAATAATCAATTACTGAAAGCACACAAAAAAATGAGGAGAAAACCTGAGTTCCAGAAGCCGAACAGGAGCACAAACGAAGGCACTACTTTGACTGCAAAATTCAGCAACCAAATGGTAAAATCAGGAACTGAATCCTATACCACTGCGTCCGTCTCAGAAACACCTTTTCGATGATATTTTTTTTTTTGAAAAATGATACCGTATGCTCAAGTTACGAGCAAAAAAACCAACAGGTACCCCTAAAAACACCTTCTTTGGAAAAACACAGTCACTATCTTAAAATTGACGCCTGTTTGGACGTCCCGGGCTGTCGAAGCGGCGCAGCCGGCGGTGGTGGTGGCCGGGCGGCTGCCGGGTGGCCCGCGGGTGGCACTGCGGCCGGGCGGCGCAGCCGGCGGAGGTGGCTGCCGAGTGGGGAGGAGGCGGCGGTCGGGCCGGGCGTGGGTGGCGGGAGGTCGCCGGTGGCGGGCCGGTGGAGAGCCGGTGCTGCTGCCGGCGGCGGTGTCCTTTGGGTTGCGCGCGGGTGGCACGATTTACAATTGCACTGCCTGCGTTTTACATACGCCAAAAAAACATTTTAAAAATGTTTTTTTTTTTGATTTGTGAGCCGTACGGCCCTAATAGGGCAAAATTTTTTCGCCTGTGCCCACGGAGGCTAAAATAGTCAATTTTTATGTGATTTCGACTCTCTCGGGCCTTCTGAACGCAATGGTGGAGTCCTTTTCTGCTCAATCTACTTCAGAAGATCGTGCCTCCTCCAAAGTGACAAAAAAGACTCCAGAAAACCCCAGAAAGAGAGGGCTTGATCCACAGCTCTCACCAAATTTGAACAAGCTGCAACAGCAAGGCTCTGATACCATGTAGAAACTGATGAAAGATCAGATTCACTCCAAGATCCAGCTGCATGCAAAAAACCTGTCACAAGAAATGAAGCGAAAGAAGGAAAAAGAAAAACTCAGATTTTACTCAAAAGGTTAGAGCAAAAATATTATCTGAATTAATGAAGGACAAATACAAAGTTTGACCTTATAAAGGTGAACGAAACCCTAAAAGGTAAATACTAGGATGCACATTATTAATTAGGAATTAATTAATAACGCACCTAAGAGAAGCATAAGCTAAAAGAGTAATAATACTCTAACAGATTTTCCCCATGATTTTTTCTCCTTTTCTCTAGTTGTGATAAATTTCATTGGTTTGTACATGTGCACTAATAATGCCTTATTGAGAAGACCCCTTCATGCTTTCATTCATGCATTCATCATTCTTATGGGACCGAAGGGTCATACCAAAAGAGGGTGATGACCTCTTGGAATTTTTACCTTTTACAATTATCCATCCCTCTTCCACCTTAGCATCCTCACCCTGCCAAGCCAATGAATCCATCTTCAAAATTCCAACACCCATGAGGGGAAGAACACACTATGCAGAACCAGAGACAACAACATGACCAACAAGAGAACCAACAACAGGACTAGTGATAGGACCATCATTAGCCAAAGAAACAACAATAACATCATTGTCACCAGAATGGCCAGACAAAGGGGTAGCACCGGCAACAGACTCAATAGTTAGAGCCTTGTCACAAATCTTGGCAGCAGAAGGAGCCACAAGAGCAGCAAGTGGTACGCTGGCCACAAAACAACCACCATCTAACATTTGACCAACCAGAGGAGAAGACATAGGGCTATCCTGTGCACCTGCCTGGGAGAAGCTTTGTTGAGAAGAGTTCTTAAGTGTGTAATGTTGAGTTGTAGAACCTTTCCAACCGTGAGGCAGACTTCTTTATTTTCTCAAGCTCACAATGAGCCGCCATGTGACCAATGTTAAAGTGTCTTCTGCGCCTCAAAGGAATCCCTTTATAGTCCAAGGGTTGATTCCAACTACTCTAACGAGTATCAAGCTTAATATGTTAAATTCTCAAATTCTTTCCTCATTTCAACAACAAATGAAGTGCATAAGTTATCATTACCTCCAAATATGATATCATCAACAAATATTTCAGCAATAAGTGTCTTGTCATCATTTCCTCCTTTTAAATAAATTTTTTTGTTGTCACTTATTCTAATAAATCCAATACTTATTAGATAAGAATGCAATCTTTCATACCATGCTCTTGGTGCTTGCTTCAGTCCCTATAAAGTTTTGTGTAACTTACATACCATGTGTGTCTGATTAGGATCGACAAATCCCTCAGGTTGTTCAATGTATACCTCCTCTTCAAGTATTCCATTCAAAAATATGGATTTCACATCCATTTGATATACCTTGAATGCAAGTAGTATCCTTACTCCTTCAAGTCTAGCAATGGGTGCAAAATTTTCTCCATAGTCAATTCCTTCTTCTTGTGCATACCCTTTGCAAACCAATCTTTATTTATTTCTGATTACATTCCCATCTTCATTCAGTTTGTTTCTGAAAATCCATTTGGTGCCAATGACATTTTTATCACTCGGTCTCAGAACTAATGTCCATGTCTTATTTTCTTGTATCTGCTCAATTTCCTCATTCATAGCATTAATCTAGTCTTCATTTTCTAATGCATCTTTAACATTCTTAGGATAAAATTCACAAATTAAACAAGTGTCATCTCTAAACTTACTTCTTGTCAACATGCTTGCTCTTTTATCTGCAATGATCTAATCCCTTGGATGGTGTCTTCTCACATATTTAGCAAGTACAGGTTCAGTTCTTGGTCCTTCATCATCTTCTTCAGTATCTACATTGTCTTTTGGTTCATGATCTTCTTTTTCAATATTTTCTTGATTCTTGGTTTGTGCTACATGTTGCCTAGTAATGTTAATCTGTTTCCTGGTAATGTTAGGCATCTGCATCGGTATAGTGTCAGGTTCTTCCCAGTAAACAAATCTATTGTAGTCCTCTGGTTCTTTCATGATTTCTTCATCATTTAACTCATCAAATTCATCAACTTTCACATTTGCACTCTCAATGATTTTGTTAGTTGATTTGTTCAAACATTTGTAAACTTTACTCTTAGTAGAATATCCAAGAAATATTCCTTCATCACTCTTTGAATCAAATTTTCCATTTTGATCATCTTTCAGAATATAACACCTACTACCAAATATTCTAAAATAGCTCACATTGGGAGTATTACCATAGGTCATAGTTCATAAGGTGTTTTGTTTGAATCTTTCTTTAGTTGTACTCGGTTCAGTGTGTAGACTACTGTGCTAATTGCTTCTCTCCAGTATGTTTGTGCAACTTTCTTTTCAATCATCAATGTTCTAGCACAATAAACAATTGATCTATTCCTTCTTCCAGAAATCCCATATTGTTGTGGTGTCCTTGGTGCAAAAACCTATCTTTTGATTCCATTCTCATTAAAAAATCTACTGAACTCATCAACAATAAATTCACCTCCTCTATCAGATCTCTACCAGTTTCTTTTTCCAATTTTTCCTTATACCACTTAAACATCTTAAATGCTTTAGATTTCTCTTTTAGAAACATTACACTCATCATCCTAGAGTAGTCATCAACAAATAAAATAAAATATTTGTCGCCAAAATAGCTTTGTGTTCTCATTAGTCCACATAAGTCTATAAGAACTAACTCCAAAGTGTCATTAGATGAGAAATTCTTGTTCTTGAAACTAGATTTTAACATCTTGCCCATTTGACAATTTTTGCACATTACATGGTTTGGTTTAGTTAAGCTCGGTAAGCCCCTAACTTTTCTTTTTCTACTAAACAAGTAGTTTCAGTTGTGTCAAGATAGAATAAGTTACCTCTTGATTGTTCACCAGTACTGATCAATTTTCCTTTTCCATCTTAGATTCTTGCTTTTCTATTCTCAAATGCAACTCAGTGACCTGTATTGTTCAACTGTCAAACACTCAACAGATTGTAGTTAAGTCCTTTTACCCAATAAGCATTTTCACATTTGATTTAATTATTCAACATAATAGTACCTTTTCCTTTCACTTGACAGGGTGTATCATTTCCCATTCTTACTGATCCTCCATCATAATGTTCAAGAGATTCAAATTTTCCTTTATCACCAGTCATGTGATGTGTACAGCCACTATCAATAACCCAAATATTATGGTTGCTAACTTTAGAGATAAGTGATGTCTCTATATACCTTTCATCTTCATCTGAATCATCTTTTAAGGCTACAAACATTGTCGTAATATCTTCATCACTATCAGATCCACTGTTATTATTATCTTCAACAATGTAACAAGATTTCTTACCTTTATCTTTGTAATCTCGGTTGTCTCTTCTGTCATACTGTCAGTTGCTTTTGAAATCTCGGTCATCCTTTCGGTCATTAGATCTATCATTTCTATCATCATTCTTCTTGTTAGGGCATCTTGCAACAAAATGGCCAATCTCTATACAATTAAATTATATCAAAGGTAGTTTACCTTTATATCTTCCTTTACCTCTATGTAATCTTCTAACCATTAAAGCTTCAAGTCCATCAAGATCCTTGTCATCACTATCACTATCATTGTTATTTCTGATTATGTGTTTGCTACTAGATTTGCCAATTTTCAAAGTAGACATAAATGCAGACTTCATAAATGGTACAATATTGTTGTCAAATTTATTTAGCTCAAAAGAAATCAATCTTCCAACAAGGCTATCAACAGTAATGTTATTTCCAGGTGCAGCTCTCATTTCATGTATTGCGGAGACTCTTATAGAATAAATAGGCAATAGAGTTCTAAGAATCTTACTCATAATTGTGTCTTCATCAACGGTTCCACTAGATCCTCGAATAGCATTCACAACTTCTTTAAGTCAGGTACTATATTGTGTGATGTTTTCTCCTTCCTTCATTCTCATGTCATCAAAATTTCCACGAAGGCTCTCAACTTTGGCTCTCAGTACATTTACATCTCCATAAACTATTGTAAGTTGATCCTACATTTGCTTGGCACTTGTACAATTCTTGATGTCCTCAAATTCAGAATCGGTAAGTGAAGAGGCAATCTCCACCATGATAAGGTTATGCTCATGTTTTTCTTTCAACTGATTTACTGTCAACGCTCCAGTGGGTAGAATGAATTCATTGTCCAGAAAATCTTCAATATTGCTTGCAATTCCTGATAGGTGTAATCTCATTCTAATTTTCCATGTCTGGAAGTTATCCTTGTTCATCTTAGGTGCATCTCTCTTATACATCTTGTGATCTTTAGCTCAAGTCCTTGAAAACTTTCTTCTAAGCACTCCTGCACTAATAAGCATTGATGCTCTGATACCAATTGTTAGAATAACAGAGAGAGGGGTGAATCAGTTAGACTCAGTGCCCTCACAAAATTATCCTACAGTCCCAAATTCCTCCAGATGTATAACAAAACAAATTCAATCATACAAAACTCAGGTCATTGAAAATATAAACTGTGATTTCAAAACTTACTGTTAAGTTGTCTACCGAGTATCAGTAAATTAATACTGTGATTACATATCTAGGTTAATAAAATAAAGTGTAAAGTAAAATAACAATCCACAACATTCATACACATTGACACATAGATTTTTAATGTGGAAACCCTGCTAAGGGAAAAACCACCTGGGACCGGTAACCCAAAATATTTTCACTCTTTTGAAGTGAGATCGGTGAAGAACCAACCCTGTTAAAGGTTACAATGCACACTGTTAAATGTGAACTTGTTAGAGGATTTAAAACTACCAGATCTCTCTTGACCATGCATTCACTATGGGGTCAACAAGAAAACAATTAACATTCTCTGAATGTTCTACTAAGGATTCACTATCCCACTCGGTTAAGAGATTTATTTGTAACAATGGTTAAACTGATACAGTAATGATCTAATTCAAATACAACTCTGATTTGCATATATTCAAATCTATTCTAAGTACATAGTACCTATGATCAATTTGTTCACTTCAGTTCATCTCATACTTTGTTCTACTCATTAATCCTTTGTTTGCTCAGTGATCTCTGCTGAATTGCTCGGTTCTGTCTTTAACCAGTTTGATCAGTCATGCATCAAATTCACATGTATGCTTCAGCATCTGTGTGCATGTATATATCTTTCACAAATGAATCTCTTGTCTCTTATATAGACATCATGTATCATTTAATTTTCATCCTTCAAATCTTGCCTCTTAATCTCCATCGTTCATTTTCCCGCCTGATCCTTCTTCGGCAGTTGCGTTAAAAGCATGATTCAATATTTGTCGTATGATCTTCCTTGAATTTTAATAATCGTTTGATCAAATAACAAACTTTATCTTTTACCTCGAAATCATCAATTGTCAATTTAGCATTTTATTCAGCCTCAGTTTTGAATTAATTTCTTAATCAACAGTTGTGTCGGTAATCCCTTGCTCGGTTAACACTGGCACTCGGTATACACTTTGTTTTACTTGGTTTACATTGTCTCTCAGTGTATCCATAAATCTTCATTTTACCGACCACATAAACATTGTTTGTTCCAGATCTTCAATACATAACAAATGTTTTCCACCATAATAATACTCAAATAAGTTGACATCAATGACAATACATTAACTGATAATGTTTATCATCACTTGTGCAACTCGGTTGAATATCAACAAATGAATTCAAACATATAATCAGCTATAGTTCATCAATCTCTCCCTTTGGCTTTTATGGCAACAAAATATGAAATATGAAATATAAAATTCCATACAACAGATACCAAACTTTTGTTCTACAACTACAACAATTCAGTAGCTCTCCATAGCTTGAATATAATCTATGTCAGAATAAACAAAATATGCATTATGCAGACTCTCCCTGCTGTTTTGTCTTTTTAGCTCTTGAATCTCTTAGTAGATTAGATGCGTCTCTCCCTTTCTCTTTTCTCCCTTGGATGGATATATATTTCAGTGATCAACTCTTTCTCTTTATATTTCACGACTTCTCTCCCTTTAACAACAATGCCAAAAAGAAATATATAGCTCTTCAGTAGCTAGAGTAAAATTTCTCTGTTATTCGGTGTAGTAAGTACCTTTCAGTGTACGGATATATCTATGTTGGTCCAGTTCAGCTTTGCATGAACATGATTGATATTCTGATTTCATGTAGGTTGATGCAACCTCCTAATCTACTTAGCTATCAATAGACAAGGGACGAACCCCTAGTCTACCTCGCAAGTACTCAAATGTATCCTTTGGTAAGGGTTTTTTGAATATGTCTACAAGTTGTTCTATTGATTGTACATATTCCAATATTACTTGTTTTTCTTGTACTTGTTCCCTCAAGTAGTGATACTTTATAGATATGTGCTTTGTCTTTGCATGCATCACTGGATCCTTTGAAATATTTATAGCACTTGTGTTATCACAATAAATCATCATTGGTTTGGTGATCTCTTCATTCATTCCTTTCAGTAATTGTTTTATCTGTGCTATGTTAGAACAATTTGCAACAACATCAACATACTCTGCTTTTGTAGTTGACTGTGATATGCATTCTTGCTTCTTGCTAATCCAAGTAACTAGTCTTTCTCCAATAAAGAATTCTCCACCAGTAGTGCTCTTTATGTCATCTGTATTTCCAGCACAATCAACATTTGTATAGACTTTCAAATCAAATTTTCCTTCTCTTTTATACCAAAGTCCATAATCCTCAGTATTCTTCAAATATCTAAAAATTCTTTTTACAACTGTCATATGTGATTCCCTGGGGTTAGCAGGAAATATTGCAACTATTCCAACTGCATGTGCTATATTTGGTCTTGTGAGAACAACATACATCAATTTACCAATCATAGATCTGTACAAGGTTTGATTTACCTCAAGTGTCTTGTCATCTTTTGTCAATTTGCATCCTGTCACCATAGGTGTTCTAGCTGGTTTTGATTCTTCCATTCTGAATGTCTTTAGTACTTCCTTGATGTATTTTGATTTAGTAATGTATATTCCTTTAGGTTGTAAAATTTGCAATCCTAGAAAAAATTTGATTTGACCAAACATCAACATCTAAAATTCTTTCCTCATTTCATCACCAAATGAAGTGCATAAGTTATCATTACCTCCAAATATGATATCATCAACAAATATTTTAGCAATAAGTCTCTTATCATCATTTCCCCCTTTTAAATACAAATTATTGTTGTCACTTGTTCTAATAAATCTAATACTTATTAGATAAGAATGCAGTCTTTCATACCATGCTCTTGGTGCTTGCTTCAGTCCATATAAATTTTTGTGTAACTTACATACCACGTGTGTCTGATTAGGGTCAACAAATCTGTCAGGTTGTTCAATGTATACCTCCTCTTCAAGTATTCCATTCTAAAATGTGAATTTCACATCCATTTGATATACCTTGAATCCTTTATATGCAACGTATGCAAGTAGTATCCTTACTCCTTTAAGTCTAGCAACGGGTGCAAAGTTTCTCCATAGTCAATTCCTTCTTCTTGTGCATACCCTTTGCAAACCAATCTTGCTTTATCTGATTACATTCCCACCTTCATTCAGTTTGTTTCTGAAAATCCATTTGGTGTCAATGACATTTTTATCACTTGGTCTCAAAACTAATGTCCATGTCTTATTTTTCTATATCTTCTCAATTTTCTCATTCATAGCATTAATCTCGTCTTCATTTTCTAATGCATATTTAACATTCTTAGGCTCAAATTCACAAATTAAACAAGTGTCATCTCTAAACTTACTTCTTGTCAACATGCTTGCTCTTTTATCTCCAATGATATGATCTTGTGGATGGTGTCTTCTTACATATTTAGCAAGTACAGGTTCAGTTCTTGGTCCTTCATCATCTTCTTCAGTATCTACATTGTCTTCTGGTTCATGATCTTTTATTTCAGCATTTTCTTGATTCTTGGTTTGTGCTACCTATTGCCCGATAATGTTAATATGTTGCCCGGTAATGTTAGGCATCTGCGTCGGTATAGTGTCAGGTTCTTCCCAGCAAACAAATATATTGTATACCTCCGGTTCTTTCATGTTGTCTTCATCATTTAACTCAGCAAATTCATCAACTTTCACATTTTCACTCTCAAAGATTTTGTTAGTTGATTTGTTCAAATATTTGTAAGCTTTACTCTTAGTAGAATATCCAAGAATTATTCCTTCATCACTCTTTGAATGAAATTTTCCATTTTGATCATCTTTCAGAATATAACACCTACTACCAAATATTCTAAAATAGCTCACATTGGGAGTATTACCATATCATATTTCATAAGGTGTTTTGTTTGAATCTTTCTTTAGTTGTACTCGGTTCAGTGTGTAGACTGTTGTGCTAACTTCTTCTCTCCAATATGTTTGTGCAACTTTATTTTCAATCATCAATGTTCTAGCACAATCAACAATTGATATGTTCTTTCTTTCAGCAATCTCGTTCTATTGTGGTGTCATTGGTGTAGAAACCTATTTTTTATTCCATTATCATTACAAAAGTTAGTGAACTCATCAGAAATAAATTCACCTCCTCTATCAGATCTCAAACACTTCAGATCTCTGCCAGTTTCATTTTCCACTTTTACCTTATACCACTTAAACATCTTAAATGCTTCAAATTTCTCTTTTAGAAACATTACAGTCATCATCCTAGAGTAGTCATCAACAAATAAAATAAAATATGTGTCCCCAACATAGCTTTGTGTTCTCATTGGTCCACATAAGTCTGTATGAACTAACTCCAAAATGTCATTAGATGAGAAATTCTTGCTCTTGAAACTAGATTTTGACATCTTGCCCATTTGACAATTTTTCCATATTACATTGTCTAGTTTAGTTAAGCTCGATAAACCTCTAACTTTTCTTTTTCTACTAATCTTAACCATGTTGTCAAAATTTACATGACAAAGTCTTTTATGCCATAACCATATATCTTCATTCTTTTCCAATAAACAAGTAGTTTCAACTGTGTCAAGATAGAATAAGTTACCTCTTGATTGTTCACCAGTACCGATCAATTTTCCTTTTCCATCATAGATTCTTGTTTTTTTATGTTGATCTCTAAGTTTTTATTATCATTAGTATCCCACACTTAGTCATTTATCTAGGCAGCTTAGCCGGTCATCACTGTGGCCGAGCTATCTAGTAAAGGTTGAGCTATCTGGCATAGTAGTTGCCGAGCAGATAATGGTTGTCGAGTGACTCAAAAATCAAGCAAAATTTGATCATGTTCATGCTAAGCGCCAGAGTCTCAATGTGCTGAGAAAGGCAGTTTTGACATATATGTTTGGAATGGCACAAACTTGAAGGTAAACCGTTTTGGGATGACTTGTTCATGCATTTAATGATTTCAATGGAGTTAATTACAGATTAATTATTTGATCCCAATGTGTGGCATGGAGCCAATGAAAAAGTTGGAATGCCTAAGCGGCATAAGCATTTGATCCTGATCGTTGATCTAGATCTAGATGCCAGATTCATAAAGTATATTAAGATTGCTTCTTAAACCCTAAAAAGTGAGTAAGAGAGTGTTGTAGATGTGATAAGAGAGTATGCATACAGAGAGAAGTACAAAGGGTTATTTTGATAGAAGAAGCAAAGATCTAGCAAAGTGAAAGAGTAGTGAACAGTAGAGTAAAGACATCAGATTATTAGATCAGAGAAGGTATTGGAAAGAGAAGATCTGCTATCAGCATCAGAGTGCATAACGAAGGATCAGTTCTTGAGACATTCTAACCAGTGTATCAGGTGAAATCTCTTAATAGAGTGGTTCTAACAGACCTTTCTAAATCTCTTAGCCGAGTGCTTACTTTGTTGTAAGTTTTAAATCCTTTTACAAGGTAGATTGTAATTATATGTAGCTCTTAACTGGGTAGACCTTTAACCAGGTAGATTACATATTGTGATCAAACTTTGTAGCCCTAACAAGCACACTTTATTGCTACAGTAGTGAAGATTTTTGTGGGTACCATCCCCACCCCAGTTTTACCTTATTGGGTTTCTGGGTTATCAAAATTCTGTGTCTTGAGTTATTTATTTACTGTCATGGATGCTACTAGTTGATAGTTCAATTTAATTTATGCATGGTTGTGAATCAACTTTGTTTTAAAGGATAAAAGTTTTAAGATCTGATTCACCCCCCCCCCCCCCTCAGTATCTTGCTTTCCCATATTGTATTTCCAACAATTGGTATCAGAGCGCAGTTCTCCGACAAAAGGTTTTAATCAGCTTGAGAGTACAGATCTTGAGATGAAAATTTACAAATTGGGTAAAGTCATTGAGAATCAAAAGATTGAAATTCAGCTAGCATTACATCAGCTTGAAATTGCAAGACAGGAACTAAAGAATTCCTTGCAAGAAAGGAAATATTTGGCCAAACAAATGAATGATACTTATTACCAGGAAGAAGAAACTGCAAATCTATTTCAGAATGGAAACTCTACTGAGAGCGATGCAGCAATTGAAGATCTAATGGAAAGGAACAATACATTATGTGAAGAAGTCAGAAACCTGAAAAGAGAACAAGAAATTCAAACAGTAAGACTATGTGAAGTAGTGGAACAAAAGAAGAAAGTTGAAGGTGACAAAGCTATGGTTGAAGAAGACAAAAGAATGATGTCTACCAGACTTGATGAAAGGATACATGAAGTACAAATGATGACAAAAAATTAGGTTGACATGGTGAAACAACTGCTACTTGCAAATCAGGAGATCAGTAGGAAAGACATGGAAATTGTGAATCTGAGATCTGAAAACAATCAATTGAAAAATGAATTGAGATATGATAAAGAACTGAATGAAAGATTGAACAGACCCAATGAAGCTTTGAATCATTTTGAGAATCTGATGGAAGCATCAAGGAGATCTAGAGACACTTATGTATTAGGTAACACTGAACAATAGACATCTACTGAGAAAGGAGAATCATCTAAGATTGGTGAAAAGAGGAATGCAAATTCAAAGAGAAACAAGCCTGTATGCCATCACTATGGTAAATCAGGAAACACAACAAACATCTGCCAAAGAAAGAATGTTAAGTCCAATCCTAAAACTAAGTTCAATGGTTATTGCTTTAACTGTAAGAAGTTTGGTCATCAAGCACATGAATGTTGGGCAAAGGAAAATAATGCACCTCCCACACCTAGATTCAATGGGTATTGTTACAACTGTAAGAAATTTGGACATAAAGCACAAGATTGCAGATCTAATGCTAAATAATAATGGACATCAAAGACACAAGAAAAAGCACCAAGGAAGGGTAACACTTACAATTGGGATTATAACACATGGCATAGTTGTCATTACTGTGGTAAGTATGGACATGCTCCAGAAAATAGCATAAAGACACATTTCAGAGGTAAATCTAAGAGTTGGATGAATGGAAGCCTAGTTTGCTATAACTGTTTGAAAATTGGTCATACTAGGAGAGATTGCAAAACAAGGGTACCTGCTCCCACTGTTGAGCAGATTAGAGCACAGATGAACCAGACATGGATAAGCAAAGCATAACCATGCAACAGTGAAGCTACTGAAGCTGAGGTCACCCAATCCAATGGATCAGGTGATCCCATCATCTCTAATTAAGAAAAGAAAGGTATGTAAGGAACTGTGTTTATATTTCATATCTTTTATAAGCTCCTAACATATAAAAGTGCAAAAGTCCATATCTGCATATGATAAGATGCATCATGACATATTTTGAGTTATGTAGTGAGAAAAGTCAAAATGCACTATAGGTTCCGAGCAACAGTATATTTCTAAATGTATGCCGAGTAAGTTTTGTTTGACGACCAAGTGGCAAGTGAATTTCGTGAGTCAGCCGAGGACAGCTGTTTGGCACTCACTCAATGGAAATAACATTTAATGTTGACCTAACTTTCGACCGTTGGAGTCTATATAAAGGGAAGAGCCATTTCATTTCTTCTCATCATGTGATTAAGAATTTCGTAAGAGCAATTGTACATTTGTGAACTTGAACGATTTCTACAGCGTGCTGTCGGCAACCTCTTTAGTGGAAAGTGCGGATTTTGTTACTTGCCGAGGTACTCTGTTCATGATCCTTGAAACCCTATTTTTTAGAGAAAATGGCCACTAGTTCTTCTTCACCAGCTAAGAGAATGGAGAGGGAATTTCTGAACGTTCAATTGGTAAGGAGCGACACATGTGCGCCTCGTAATTTTTGAGTAGTTCCTGAGAGCGCCATCAAGGGTGATCTGGTTGGAGCCCTATCGTCAATTCCACCGAAGGTTCTTATGATCCACGATATCAGGTCATGTTACATGTGTAAGATAAGTGAAGTTGGAGATCACGAGCTTAGGGCATCTTACAACAAATTATGCATAGACAGAGCCCTAAAAGTTGAACATAAACACTTAGCCGAGAGAGGGTTAACTCGTACCCTAGACTTTCCGAGAGAATTCAGAATGGAATGGATCAAGATTGTTCTGAGTCCTGTGCATGACGTGGACATATGGCTAGAGAATGGACCAGTCAAGATAACAAGGGAGATCATTCATCGAGTAACAGGTTATCCAATTCTAAACAAGAAGAAAACTATGAAATGCCAGAGCAAGGAAAACATTGAAGAACTTACTGGAGCGTTTGGAACAAAAGAGGGATGATGATATCCACAATTACAGATTTGGAGCTTGATTTTTTAGTGAGGGTTATAGCTCATAAGTTTTATCAGTCAAGCCGACTAGACAGTGTCCCCTGCATTGCAGTCGACCAGGCTTGGAAAATTGTAAAGAAAGATCATACTTATGACCTTGCCGAGCTTCAACTAATGCAGCTAGCTGAGAACCTTTCTTCAATCAAGAGGGAAAAGAACTCAATATGTAAGTTCGGATCTCTACTCATTTGCATATTCTTCAACATACATAACACATTTCCTTCTATTGGAAACATAGTGTGGAAAACAAACAGAACTATCACTCAGCAAATCAATGCATTTGTTCAGCAATTAGGTGATAATTTTGACAATGTTATGGGAATATATTTTGTGGAATTCAAGAAAAAGATGAGATTAAGGAGTAGAATTCCTAGTTCACTAGTTGAAAAACATTATGAGGATGTTTGTTTCTTAGTAGACATAGATTACACCTATGTGCAAGCAGTAGTGCCGAGGGTATCATGGTTGAGGCCATTACCTTATGAAGTAAACATTGATGAGACATCTGCAGCAATAACAACTTTATTGGTAGAAGAGATTGATAATAGAGTGAAACATTTTGGAAACTATGAAGAAGTTAAGTCCAAAATCACTATGGATCTAAAGGCTGGCACTATGGAGAGAAAGAGAAAGAAAATTGTCAAAAATCTGAAGAAAATGGTTGGAATTTAGAGTGATGAAGAAGTAGAGGATGCACCTTTGGGTTTGTCAACAGGACAAGGAGAAGACATGTCTACTGAAGAAGAAGAGGAAAGTGAACCTGAGGAGGTCATTGTGAAAGGTAAAGGGAAGAAACCAGTGGTTTCTGAGGCAACTAAACAAAGCAAAGCTAAACCTAGGGCTACCCCTCATGTTGCTAACCGGCCAAGGACTAGGGCATCATCTCTGGCACAGACAACAAAAGTATATACAAAGAAGAATACTGGGGAGAGAAGCTCAAGGAAGAGAAAACAAGTTGAAACCAAGGCTGTGTCGAGCCAACCTGCTAAGAAAAGACCAAGGAGGAAGCTATACTTGGAATCTGAAGATGATGAGGAGACAGATACAGATGTGTCGAGCAACATACCTACAACATCAAATAAACCAATGACCAATATTGATTAGGTATGTAAGAACCTGAGAAGTAATGTTGGTTTAGCAGGATTCAAATTTATCAAGTATGAGAAACAGAGTGTAGTAAACAAGCATAAGATTCAGGAAGAATTAATAGATATGATGGGAACATTCAAAATGACACGTGTAAAAATAGGAGATAGTGTTCCTACCGAACTATATGATATTTTGTCTCATAAATGGCAATATGATTTAATGACTAAAAGACAAATAAGGGAAGGAACTTTAGCTAAGGTCATTTCTGACTTAACAAAGAAACAAATAGCAAAGTTCATTGAGGAATATCAAAGGAATTTTATTCCCAAACAGAGAGCCTATGCAATTCTGAAGAATGATGTTGAAGGTGTAGTACAATAGAGAACCAGAATATGGAAATAAATCTTTGGGTTAACTACTAAGAAGGATGATGAGAAAGGTGAAGACAACTCAGAGCCGAAGGAAATGGAGAAAGAAACTGCTACAGATCAAGCAGAAACTGAAACAGAACCCCAAAAGGAAACAGGTGATGAGAAAATTATAGATCTGACAATGGACAGTCCCATTGACACTACACTTTGAGAAAACAACAATGTGGATGCCAAGGATCAGAATGAGCCGGCAGACACAAGTATTCAATCGCCTATTCGGGCAACTGAGATTGAGTCAAATAAAGAAGGAGAAAAGGAGGTAATCAATTCAAATCCACCTATTTTAGAGGTTGTACAAACAGTCTTAGAAAGTGGAGATAAGATGGAAGTGATTGCAAATAAGCCTATAGAACAAGAGGCTATACAAGTGTTGGTGGATCTACCACACTCTACATCATCTACTGCACCCAAAATAGGAAGTGTACCTGATTAGCAGGTAATCTTGACTCAGATGAAGGCAGCAATTGAAATTAATACTAACAAAGGCAAAGATATCACTGTAACTAAGCCGGGTATCAACTCTTCAGAACTCAAAAGGAATAAATCACATAAGAGGAAGTCACCAAGTCCAAGTGTCACTTTGGATGAAGTGATTGTGATTCCTAAATGGGATACAAATAAATTTACATATGAGCAGATTCAGACTCTGCAAGACCTTTTGAAGAGGAAAAAGAAACAAGAGGAACTGAAGAGGGAGCACCAACAAAAGCAATTATTACATGAAATGAAAGATATTTTTATCAATGCTTTTGATATAACAAATATAAATGAACAAACCTCAATCTTGGAACAATTAGTCCATATTGTGCAAAAATTAAATGATGAAAATATTGAGGCAAATGAAAAGTTGCTACAATGGTCCGAGAGGAAATTTGAGAACAAAGTTTTAGTCAAGATATCAACAGAGATTGCCATCAAACAGGTTGAACTTTCTTCTCTTATTAGTATTCTTGAAGAAGTTGTAAATAATGTCTATTCCTTGTATAATAAATTATGTGATGTAGAATTCTTTACCAAGGATAACCAACAACTCATTGAGAATTTGCAACTAGCTTTGAAGTCAACAGGGAGTACATTGAGTATGGATGCTAGTTCTAGCTCCTTACATTTTGACAAGTTGACTCATACACAGAGAAGGTTAGCCGAGCTTATGGCTGAAGATGGCAGAATAAGAGAAAAGTTAATAACTATTCAGACTGACTTAATACCTCATCTGGAGGTTATACAGAAGGAACTTAAAGCTGCAAACAAATTAGTCAAGAGGGATTCTCATCTCTCTACAACAGATAGTTTGGTAAGTCTAGCTGCCGAGCTAGAAATTAAGTTACAAGTCATGAAGTTTATGAAGGATAGTTGGGATATAGCGTTTGCACTAACATTACAGATTCATAAGTCATTTTTGGATAAGTATGACTTAACACCTACAGCTATCAGTGACAAAAACAAGGGGGAATCAGATAAGGAAATGGATAAAGATGTGCAGAATCAGGCATAATATTTTGTAAGGCATGTATATTATGTAAGTATAAAGTATAATCTTAGGGGGAGTACGTTGTGTACTTGGGCAAAATTTTGTGGACATAAAGAAATGATAAGTGTGTTTTTGCCACTAATATCAAAGGGGGAGATTGTTGATATCTGAGTTTTGTTGATCATTAGTGTCCCACACTTAGTCATTTATCTAGTTAGTTTAGTCGATCATCACTGCGGCCAAGCTATCTAGTAAAGGCCGAGCTATCCGGCATAGTAGTTGCCAAGAAGATAATGGTTTTTGAGTGACTCGGCAAACAAGCAAAAGTTGATCATGTTCATTCTGAGCACCAGAGTCTCAATGTGTCGAGCAAGACAGTTTTGACATATATGTTTGGAATGACACAAACTTGAAGGTAAACCATTTTGGGCCGAATTGTTTATGCATTTAATGATTTAAATGGAGTTAATTATGCATTAATTATTTGACCCCAATGCGTGGCATGGAGCCAATGAAAAAATTGGAATGCCTAAGCGGCATAAGCATTTGATCTTGATCGTTGATCTAGATCTAGATGCCAGATTCGTAAAGTATATTAAGATTGCTTCTTAAACCCTAAAAAGTGAGTAAGAGAGTGTTGTAGATGTGATAGAAGTGCATGCGTACAGAGAGATGTAAAAAGGGTTATTTTGATAGAAGAAGCAAAGATCTAGTAGAGTGAAAGAGCAGTGAACAGTAGAGTAAAGACATATCAGATTATTAGATCAGAGAAGGTATTGGAAAGAGAAGATTTGTTATCAGCATCAGAGTGCATAATGAAGGATCTATTCTTGAGACATTCTAACCAATGTATTAGGTGAAATATCTTAATAGAGTGGTTCTAACATACCTTTCTAAATCTCTTAGTTGGGTGCTTACTTTGTTGTAATTTTTAAATCCTTTTACAAGGTAGATTGTAATGATTTGCAACTCTTAACCGTGCAGACCTTTAACCAGGTAGATTACATATTGTGATCAAACTTTGTAGCCCTAACAAGCACACTTTATTGCTATAGTAGTGAATATTTTTGTGGGTACCATCCCCACCCCAGTTTTCCCTTATTGGGTTTCTGGGTTATCAAAATTTTGTGTCTTGAGTTATTTATTTACTATCATGGATACTACTAGTTGATAGTTCAATTTCATTTATGCATGGTTGTGAATCAGTTTTGTTTTAAAGGATAAAAGTTTTAAGATCTGATTCACCCCCCCCCTCCCCCCCCCCTCTCAGTATCTTACTTTCCTATATTGTATTTCCAACATTTTATTCTCAAATGCAACTCAGTGACTTGTGTTGTTCAATCGTGAAACACTCAACAGATTGTAGTTAAGTCATTTTGCCCAATAAGCATTTTCATATTTGATTTGATTATTTAGCATAATAATACCTTTTCCTTTCACTTGAAAAGGTGTATCATTTCCCATTCTTACTGATCCTCCATCATGATGTTCAAGAAATTCAAATTTTCCTTTATCACTAGTCATGTGATGTGTACAACCACTATCAATAACCCAAATATCATGTTTTCTAACTTTAGAGATAAGTGTTCTCTCTACATATCTTTCATCATCATCTGAATCATCTTTTAAGGCTACGAACACTATCTCAATATCTTCATCACTGTCAGATCCACTGTTATTATTATCTTCAGTAATGTAACAAGATTTCTTACCTTTATCTTTGTAATCTCGGTTGTCTCTTCTGTCATACTGTCAGTTGCTTCTGAAATCTCCGTCATCCTTTCTATCATTAGATCTATCATTTCTATTATCATTCTTCTTGTTAGGGCATCTTGCAGTAAAATGGCCAATCTCTTTACAGTTAAATCATATCAAAGGTAGTTTACCTTTATATCTTCCTTTACCTCTATGTAATCTTCTAACCATTAAAGCTTCAAGTTCATAAAGTTCCTTGTCATCACTATCACTATCACTATCACTATCACTGTTATTTCTGATTATGTGTTTGCTACTAGATTTGCCAATTTTCAAAGTAAACATAAATGCAGACTCCGTAGATGGTACAATCCTGTTGTCAAAGTTATTTAGCTCAAAAGAAATCAATCTTCCAACAAGACTATCAACAGTAATGTTATTTTCAGGTGCAGCTCTCATTTCATGTATTTTGCATAGACAATTATACAATAAATAGGCAATAGAGTTCTACGAATCATACTGAAAATTGTGTCTTCATCAATGGTTCCACCAGATCCTCAAATAGAATTCACAACTTCTTTAAGTTGGGTACTATATTGTGTGATGTTTTCTCCTTCCTTCATTCTCATGTCATCAAAATTTCCACGAAGGCTCTCAGCTTTGCCTCTCAGTACGTTTACATCTCCTCCATAAACTATTGTAATCTGATCCCACATCTGCTTGGTACTTGTACAATTCTGGATGTCCTAAAATTCAGAATTGGTAAGTGAAGAGGCAATCTCCACCATGATAAGGTTATGCTCATATTTTTCTTTCAACTAATTTATTGTCAAAGCTCCAATAGGTAGAATGAATTCATTGTCCACAAAATCTTCAATGTTTCTTGCAATTCCTGATAGGTATAATCTCATTCTATTTTTCCATGTCTGGAAGTTATCCTTGTTCATCTTAGGTTCATCTCTCTTATACATCTTGTGATCTTTAACTCAAGTCCTTGAAAACTTTATTCTAAGCACTCTTCCACTAATAAGAATTGCTACTCTAATACCAATTGTTAGAATAACTGAGTGGGGGGGGGGTGAATTAGTTAGACTCAGTGCCCTCACAAAATTATCTTATAGTCCCAAATTCCCCTAGATGTATGACAAAAAAAATTAAATCATACAAAACTCGGGTCGGTGAAAATATAAATTGTGATTTTAAAACTTACTGTTAAGTTGTCTACCGAGTATCAGTAAATTAATACTGTGATTAAAGATCTAGGTCAATAAAATAAAGTGTAAAGTAAAATAACAATCCATAACATTCATACACATTGACACATAGACTTTTAACGTGGAAACCCTGCTAAGGGAAAAACCACCTGGGACCGGTAACCCAAAATATTTTCACTCTTCTGAAGTGAGCTCGGTGAAGAGCCAACCCTGTTAAAGGTTACAATGGACACTATTAAATTTGTCGTTGTTAGAGGATTTAAAACTACCAGTTCTCTCTTGACCATGCATTCACTATGGGGTCAACAAGAAAACAATTAACATTCTCTAAATGTTCTAATAAGGATTCACTATCCCACTCGGTTAAGAGATTTATCTGTAACAATGGTTAAACTGATACAATAATGATCTTATTCAAATACAACTTTGATTTGCAGATATTTAGATATATTATAAGTACATAATACCTATGATCAATTTGTTCACTTCACTTCAGTTCATCTCATACTTTGTTCTACTCGGTAATCCTTTGTTTGCTCGGTGATGTCTGCAGAATTGCTCTTTAACCAGTTTGATCAGTCATGCATCAAATTTGCATGTATGCTTCAACATCTATGTGCATGTATATATATCATTCACAAATGAATCTCTTGTCTCTTATATAGACATCATGTATCATTTAATTTTCATCCTTCAAATATTGTCGCTTAATCTCCATCATTCATTTTCCTGCTTGATCCTTCTTCAGCAGTTGTGTTAAAAACTGTTAAGTTTTTAGGATAGCTACAAATGTAATATCACTCTATGTTGTATGTGTTTTCCAAATGCAACAATCTCTCTTTCATTTATATTGGGAATGAGGCTAGGAGAGACATGTCCCTTCATGGGACATGTCTATTCATTATTATTTATAAGAAAGGACATGCCTCTTCCCATTAATTATAGTTTAATCAATCTTAATGTTTCATCAATCAATTATTAATTAAGAATAATATAATAATATAATATTGAATATTAAATTTCAAATGATTAATAATAATATAACATATATATTATATTGTTATTAATCAACATGTATTATATATTCTAATGATCATACGAGCGAAGCTACAAACATTAACACTCCCTCTTAGCTAGGGAGGATGATCAAACATAATGTGTAGTGGTCTCCTGTGTCAACACTTATGACCCTCACCATAGCTATACAAAACATCAACACTCCCTCTTAGC
>MU223494.1:565146-580990 GCA_018584345.1 Thuja plicata
TATATATATATATAACTTGATATAACACACTAATTATAAGCTTGTACTAATGACAAATGAATTTTAAATTTAAATGAAGTAATTTATAAGAATTTGTAGAAAAATATTTATTTAATTATAATTAATCTATTGATTATATACAAATAATCTAATATTAATATATAAATTATATACAATTTTTTTGATTAAATATAATTGAAGGAGTACAAGATGTGAATCTTCTGATTCAGCTAATGCTAGTTCACTGCGAAAAATTCTTACCATTTACAAGATGTGTTCATACTATATTCCCCCCATTACATACATATATTATCCACATCATACACAAAAATATAATCGAGGGCACAAACATTTACATTAGGATGTATAAGAACTGATATAAATCAAACAAGAAACATCAACATAAAAGTGAGCAACAATTAAGGATCCACTGTAACATTCTTGTTACCAATCTGCTTTGCCCAAGTAAACCAACCTAGATTTCCATCCCTCCATACAAGTTCCTCCCCTACCTAAATGTGGTCCAAATATGGGTGAGTGAAGGCAACCACAATTGGAATGGATTCCTCCATATGGTGATCATCTTTGTGCTTCTCATTTTTAATTTCCCTCGTGAAATTGTGCAGGGCTAACTCAAAAGGGGTCTTTTCTTCATCCCCCTTGGCCCATGTGAACTCATGGGATATTTCCCATTTGAATACTCTGGTGGTGCCATCATTTAGCAAGTCTTCAAGTTTACTTCTAGACATCTTCATCACTATAGTTACCTGTGAGGAGACATTAAACATAATGATGTTAGAAATAATGGAATGGTGTACTGAGAGGGGAGGGGTGAATCGGTACCCTCAAAACTTTTATCAATTAACCTTTATCCTTTTTATGATCAATACATTGTATTACCATTCATATATGCTATATTATCTTTGTGTATGTAATTGTATAGTCAGAAAATGGAAGCACTTCCATTGTAGACTGGTTTACCCTTCCGAGTAAGTGGTTTGGGGTCATGTCAAGCGCCTTGAATGGGTCTCTAACTTGGATATGACTTTCTCCCATGTTCTGCCCCATTTCCCACTTTTATTCAACCTATTTTTGGCATCCTAAACTGCAAAACTAAGATTTTTGACCTCAGGGTCAAAATTGACCTTTTTGGGTCAAGGTTGACCTCGACCTTGACCTAGCTCAGAATCAACCTTTTTCTGACCCAAGGTCTAGATTTCATGTTTTTGGGGTTTCTAGATGTCGGGCTTCGGAAAGATTTAATTCTCGCTTTCGGATCGGCTATTTTGGGTTCCGAAACAATGACTCTTAAATTATATTTAATATAGGTCCACTTCTAGGGGTATAGGTCTAATGGGAATTTAATTCTCCTATGTAGGCCTCTCTAGAAGATTGTGCCATAGATTTGTATATAAGGAAGCTTTCTCCTCTCATTTTCTCTAACCATCTAAGACTTGAGAAGTGAAATCTAAGTGTGAAGGACACGTTAAGAAGCAAGATTTGAAGCAAGCTAAATATCCATTGAGGAATTCATCTATTCTCAAGCATTCAAGCACTCAATTCATCAAGGAGATCCATTGGTAGCCATTGAAGGATTCAAGCTCTATGGAGCCCTCTTGTTGAAGATTTCTCCATCCACATTCCTCCAAGCCTCTTCCTATTCCAAGATCCATTCAAGATTGGTGTTGAAGATCCATAAGCAATTGATTTGAGACATCCTACATTCTACATTCTACATTCTACATCCATTTGGTGCATACATACTTGTGGATCCACGGATTCGAATCTGCCACAAGGTTTTTCATACAAGCAATGTGAATTTGTTCATTTACTTTGTTTTATTTATGCAATTTCAATTATACTTTAAGGTTAATTCCAAAATCGAGGTTTGACCAAGGCAAACCCCTCCCCCAACAAACAAACCATTTTTCTTGCAGGGACAGGTTTGGAACAACGAGTTTGAGTGCAGATTTGGATACCCTTTTCGACAAACTATCAGGATTTGGAAATAGATTTTCTGTCAGAGATTTTAGGTCAGAATTAGAGGTCGATTATGCCCTAGGTTGAAATCAAAAATTCTGAGTCAGTCGATATTGACATGAGGGTCAAAATAGGAACTGAACCAGATCGAAAAAAGATTTATGGGTTTTGTAGATCTCACCGTTTTGGATTAGGGATGCGAAAATCAACAGTTTCTGAGACCATCTGATAGGGTTTTCAACAGGTTCTTTTTCGGAGGTATGTATTTTATTCCATTTTCCTGTACAAACATTTCCAAATTTACACCCCTTATCATAACAATTAAATGAAGTGGATAATATGTGCATAGGGTCACTTTTATGAGAAAACCAACATTGTTCTAAACCCTATCCATATTTTCCCTATTATAGTAACATCAATTCATAATTCGATAAGCATGTAAAACATTCATAGAAGAATTCATGAAATGTATAGACACATGACACAAGATTTGGTAACGCAAAAAACCCCTGTTAGAAGGTAAAAACTGCGGTGGGGATGAAACCCACAAAGCTTCACTATTTGCAGAATGGAAGGGGCCGGTTAAGGCTTACAATTTGATCACTTCTGATGATCTACCCTATTAGGAGTATTATATGGAGACTGGTTAAGGTCTACTCTGTTAAGAGCTTTAGCAACACTATTTAGTGTGCACTCGGTTAAGAGATTTACATAAGGATTGTTAAATCCACCTTTCTTGAAAGGATTTCTTCTATTTGATACACTTGTTAGAATGTAGACAAAAATATTCAGTGACCTGAGTGTATGCAATTTACCATTGCTGATTACAGATCCATTAAAGATTACAAGTATAATGTATCACCTAATGTGATTGATTAATACCTCTATTGCTTGGTAGCCTTGAATCTGGTTCTTGATAACCTAATTCATCTTTTGTTGTTCTTGCTTGAAAACCTTAGTCTGATCTATAGATGTGCTCCTTGGCTACTATCATCCTCACATCCATCTTGAAATTAATGACTACACATCTATTTATACAATAGATTGACCTATTTTAGTTTCACGTATTACAAAAATAACTCTATGATCAAAGGTTTACAACTTGACCTTGATCTCCTAGTTTGCATGTTTTCAATCAGTTAGACTGATTAAAACAATTACAATTACATTGCTTGTCCCTAAGAAATGGTTTTAAATCAAATCAAAACGCTAAATATAAAACATAATTATTTTATCTGATGTGGAAGTCAGATCCACTTTTCTCGGGATTTAACTGACTTTCGGTGTCTGATGCTCAGGTTGCTCTATTGTCAGTTTGTCGGTGTTCCTTCAGTGAACTTTCCATCGGGTTCCCTTGTTTTGTCGAGTTCCTCTACTTTTCTACTTTGTCGATTTTTACTTCAACATTTTTGGGTTGAACTATGCAAACTGTTTCGGGTTACTCTTGTGATCTGTCTTGTCGGGTTTCCTTGCTCTTAACACTTTTTGGTGACCTTTGTTATCTGTACTTTCAGTTTGTACTAAAAATCTGTATTTCGGTGTAGGTGTAACCAATGATTCATAACTTGTTTTCCCTTTTCATATACTAATGGCAAAATAATGTCTTTAAATGACTCTCTGTAGAGACTCAGTAAGTGTCCTTCTCTTATCATTAAAAACATTATCATTCCTACATTTCCATATAGTCCAAAGAATCTCCAAGGACAAAACTAACCAAAAGAAACAGAAATCCTTCTTGAGGTGCTTAACATAACCAAGAATAATATTTGAGATGTGAATATTACCATGAATGACTAGACCAAATAGTAACCATACTTCCCTGACAATTAAGCAATCAAAGAACAGATGATTAATAGTTTCAGGCACCTTGTAGAATGAACAAAGGTCAAAATCCCTATCAAACCTTTTAAAAGGGAGACTGTGTAAAAGAATACGTCATAGAAAGAACAGTTTATTAGGTTCAACAGGTCTGTTCCATAAATTCTCACAAGTTTTCCTCCAGGAATCAGATTCAAGGTTCCAGTTCCAAGTAGATTTTAAATGGAAAAAAAATATCATCACTATTAGTTAGCATCTTATATATTGCTTTAGCCTTAATACAATGGATAATAGTGTCGTTAGACCATTTGTAATAAAGGAAGCAACTAGGATCAGACACAATAGAAATGGGTCAAGGGAGGGAGTTACATTATAAGATCGAAAGGTGGCACACCAAATATATTTCTCGTCTCCTACCATGAAAGTAAGCAACCATCCTTATAGATATCATCAAAGGTATTGATTGCTTTTTCTTCTCAAGCCTTAATAGAGAAACATTAGAGGAGGGTCAATGGCTTCTCTTTATGTCAGGGGTTTCACCAGATAGATCTATGCCCCAAAATATTCTTGTCATTATTAACAAATCCACTATTCATGATGAGATGTCTTACTGAGTCCCAAGCCTTCCGTAAATATTTAAAGACTATTGACCCTTTAGGCACAATTGGAAACTGACCCGCAACTAAATCACTGAATGAGATGCCCTTCCAAGTGGTCCCGCTCTTGGGGACTGCCCTTAAAATTTCATGTCTTATCAGAACTTTCCAAGGCTCCTCCCCATCTAGTGCTCTGAATATCCATTTAGCTGCTAAGGCAACCCCTTGAATTCTCAAGTCTTTCAAGCCAATTCCCCCTTTTGCTTTGCTCAGGTTACACCATTTCATCTGACAACATGCTTTTTTTAACCCACTTGCCATCCAACCAAAGGAATTCTTTGATGAGCTTATGAGTAAAGGAATACTAATAGTTGCTAAAGAGCTATGCAGAAGTATAATAAACATTATAGGAGGGCATAATGTTCTGACATATCTGAAATCTTCCAGCCAAGGTGAGAAATTTCTTATTCCACTTTCTTAATTTCTTATCTATTTTTCCCTTAACCTATTCCCACATCTCCTTCAAGTTGGGGTTAATGAAAAAAGGAATACCCAGATATCTAGCAATGGTTGGGGCCTCCCCACATCAAAGAGAACCTACTGAACCAGTGAGGAGGATGGGCCTCCTACCCCAACATGATAGATTTTGGGAGGGACACCCTTCTTCTTGAGGCGTCACACAAAATATTCAATTTATCTAGTAGGGCAACTAAGTTACTTTCCCCAAACTCTATAAGAATAATTGTATCATCCGTGAATTGAATGCCATAAGTTCCTCATTAATTGGTAGCTTAATACCTTTCACTTTTAGAGACAATGAGTTATCCTTAAGCAAGTAAACATAGAGAATTATGTACAATTAATTTTAATTAGTTTATAATATATTATAAATAAATTTATGGGTGGTCCCACTTTTTGGCCAACTTTGACACTAAGATCAACATTCTGAAAAACAACTTCACTTTCGAACACCTATTGCAACAAAAACTATTAGGAATTTGAAGATGATGTAAACTAGAGTCTTTTAGCATTTTCTTTCTAGTTTCAAAATATATTTAAAAAAAATAATTTAAAATTGATTTGAATCCATTTTTCCTTCTCCTTCAAAAAGTGGTTTGTGTGAAAAAATAGTGTTTTGAAGGAGTGACTGTCACTTGGATCAGCATAACTTTAAAAAAAAAATGTTAACAATGTAATTCTTTCCAGGTTATATTTCTAACTTCAATATCTAAAGGATGCAATTGGTTTCATTCATTTGGGCTCAATATTTCATAGTTTATTAAGTTCTAAAGTGACAGTAACTGTAATTTAGACATTGATTCTTTTAGATCGCTCTAACTTGATTTGTATATATCTAAATTCATTTTTTTATTTTTTTGATAGAAAAGTAACACAAATACTTTTTGCTACATATTTTCATAAAAAAAGATTGTAAGTTAATATTTTTCCTGAAGCCTCGAAAAGACAGGTTGTTGAATGACCAAACAACCTATGTTTAATTAAAGTAAAATTTGAAAATGATAATGAATTCAATATGTATTAAAATTATAGTCATTAGAAAGCTTGCTCCAAGAATCATCATTTGACAGTATTTTTTCATAAAATCATCTTGTTTGGCCCTTGTTTCAGGCCTTGAAAGACCATTTTTTGTAGTTTTTTCTCTCCGGGGGAAAACTTCAAATATGGAGTCTTTGCGCGAAGACCCCCTTTGCACGAAGGGTTATGATGTCTTTGTGCGAAGGGGTCTTCGCGCACATGGGAAAATTTCGGCGGGAAAATTTCGGTGGGAAAATCCCCGCCGGACTTTTACCTGACCTAGTTTGCTCGAACTAGGTCGGCTAGTTATGATTTTTTATTTATGCATGGTATAAAAGTAAATATTTTTGTTTTAATTAATCACACAATTGCAATCAAGTTAATTCACATTTTTTATTATTGATCAAATTTTTTCAAAAACATTTTTTTGGATGAAATTTTATGTTTGTGTTTTTTTCAAAGACATAATTTTGGAGAGGAGAATTACTATCAAGGTGATTTTTTCTAATACATTTTTTTGAGAGGAGAATTACTATTGAAGATTTTCTGGAAGGCATTTTTTTGGAGAGAAGAAATGGGGAACAAGAAGGGAAGGCAAAGTAATTCTGCAAGAAAAAGGTCACCTAGTACCGAATAAAGAAATTGTGAAGCTGCATTGTCATATTATTATAAAACTAAAGAAGGTATGGACCTAGACTTCTAATTTTACGTGCCCAAATTTTTTGGACCTATACTTTATTTTTCTCTAATTTGATTCATTTGTGTGCATGTAGCTCACAATCAACATGGTCAAGGTGAAGGAGAAGCTCAAGTAGGAGGGTCAAGTCAAGTTGAAGAAATGCGCATTGAAGAAGGGATGGGATGACTCCCTACATAATCTCAAGCAATGGATGTTGGACAAGGGTCAGGATCACATGCTCCTAATTGTATGGATGAACTTATAGATTTAGCTCAAACTGTAAAGAGAAATATTAATTATAGAAACTTAGATCATTTACTTAAAATGGATGTGGAGAATTTGAGATCACTTGCTAATGTTCAACCCTTAAGTATTTCTAAGAAGAGGTCAATGCATATGATACCAATAGAAATATTGGCTAAATTTGATAATTTTGAAACACTTGAACAAGCCCAATTGCTTTCATTTGTACTTATAAACAAAAAATTGGAAGAGGCATTCAAATTATTGGGTATAAACACAACATCAAAGAAGAGAAAATTTGTTGACATGAAAACCGATATGATTGAAAATCATAGGAAAGGTTTGAACCCGGTAGGGAAGCGATATAAAACTAAAGATAAGACCATTACAACAAAATTTATATTGATATCCATCGTAGGTAACACTATGCTCTGAAAAAGATAAATATCTTTAGTTTCATCTTGGATTGGTTTTAGTAGGATAACAATATCATGATATGTTAATATGAGAATGCTTTTGGATGATAGCACCTTGGAAGGCAATTGGGAAATCATGTGTACAGCTCCTTGTTTTGATAGGATTGATGAAGGAATCAATAATTTGGTCACATTATTTTGGAATGATAATACTCATCCTTCATCAAATAGTAGAGATGTTATCAGATATAGAATTGCAACTAATCAATATGAACATCATACAAAACATTGGTTGGACACAACACAACATGAAATGTATGTGTCATTTTGTAGTTCAAATCCTAAGATAAAGATTGGTCAAACATTGTTTGAAAGATTGAAGCCATATTATTTCAGGACAAACAAAGTGTTTAAAACTTGGTGTTATTGTTATCATATTGAACTTGATCTCCACTATCAGGTTTTTTGAAAGTTTGTAGAAGACACTTATGGTTTTGAATATGCTCCTCCTACTAGACGAAGTGAGTTAATCTCATCCATTTTATATGACAAAAGAGATGATGCAGCTGGTAAAATAAATTGCATAAAAGGAATATATGAAACACGTGCTGATTTGGCTCTCTTTCCTTTGAAAAATAAAAACATTGATGTAAAAAGATGGTAAATTGCAAGAGTTACAGATATGTAAAGAATGAAACAAAATTCGGGAAAGAATAAAAAAGGTTAGAATATGTTGAAGAGGAGATAATTGTTGGAGTTTTTATGGATAAATTGAAAAAATTGATTCAACCCTACATTCATCATGTTTTTTTGCAAAGTGGAAAGCACAACAATTCCAAACATTGAGAGACAATTTCCCACTTGAAACTATTCTATCAGTTATTGATTTTGCAGAAAACTATTCCTTTGTTCATCAAAAGGCAATTCAATTACATTACTATTTTTAGAGCAGATTACTATTATGGTACATGTGTGTTATCAATATGCACAATTAGATTTGGATGGTATTCAGAGAACATTTGAAGCACGGGTCATCAAGAAGGAATATCACTTTTTTATAAGTGATGATAAAGAGCATGACATTAATTATGTAGAACACTGCTTCAAGATGTTTTTTTGCAAATTTGAAAGAAAGAGGCATAAAATTTGATAACATTATGTTTGGTCAAATGGATGTGATGCACAATTCAAATCATCCAGACCATTTTATGCACTATGTAGATATCATCGCAATGAAAACATACCACATGTATGGAGTTTCTTTGAGAGTGGACATGGAAAAGGTGAACATGATGGTGATGGAGCTTGCATCAAACGTGCTCTGCAGGTGCAGACTGATCTGTGGGTGCAAAGCACTCTGCAAAGTGTTGTGAATTGTGTTGTGCATGACTAGATGGTGTGTCCTGGGTCGGTGGAACTACAGGACCCTGTGCAAGTCTAATAACATCTCTGACTGAATGTATCGGGATCCTCTACATATCTGCAATACAAAAATATGATTGCAGGATATCCTCCAAAAAGTAAAGTGCCACACCCAAATGACTCTGATGTCTAGAAAGCACTTGTATCTCTCCTGGTGGAGGAAGACTTGCAGCCCTATATCCGTCATCATTGAAGCCTACAACAATACTAGATGAAGCCTCAGAAGACGATCTCGCTCGGCTCGGTCTAGTCAAAATGTATCTTCCCAGTGTGTCAACAAAAGAAATCTCCCTTTCCTGTCAACTACTTCTCCCTGGGAAGCAATGATCACTCTATCTGTAGTAGTAGCCATCGTCGGTGCCACTTTCAGAGTCCTTTGTCCAACCAACTATTATGAGCAGGTACGACTCGATCAAACCTACAATACTGATCACGGTCTACAACTGTACTGCACCCCTGACCGAAATATCCTAGAAGATCTAAATAGTTGACCCTGAATCCCAAACAGAACTCAGCGTACAACTGTTGGGCAAAATATAATGGAATCTGGTTGTTATTAGGATAACGACCATGTGCAACGATAAATCAGGGGTATATCATGCATGTTATCTCAGGAATCTCACATCGTGTAACCTGATAGGCCCTTACCTTGGGCTTCCCATCATAAAATCGGAAAACCTCTTGTTTGATGATTTCCTTAGGGACACGACTTTGGACCGTCTCTAAGGAAACATCGCCCGAGATCTCAACTCTCAACTCTAAAAAAAAGTATCAATAACCCGTGGTGTAAAAGAAGAGTGACATCTCAATCTTGCAGTCAACTGCTCCAAACTCCTCAATATAGTACTACAAATATCTCTGTACAACCCAGGCTCAGATGTACTGATGGAGTCTCTAAGTTGATCCATCTGTATCCAAGCAGTCTCAAAAATTCTCACAATATCTAGAGAGCGAGGTACATCCTAAGCTGGTACATCATGAGGTGCATCATCTCTAGAATCGTGTGTGGTCATCTAGGTGTAACATGTGAACTAAGTGTTAACAATTAAGTACATGCTACAACTGCATGTAAAATGGAAACTAATATCTGAATCTAAAATTATACTTAAATGTACAATACTAAATGATAGATATGTAATAAAGTACCATTTTTAAAACAAGATCTAACTACACATAATATTTAAACAATAAGGGTTGTCAAGGAATCTCATGTCACAAAAGGACCTAATAAGGGGTCATAGGTGTCTTAAGGGGTCATATGTTGTAATAGGTCATTTTAAGGGGTCATATGTCATACTAAGATATATTATGTCATAATAGGTCGTACTAAGGGTTCTTATAGAGTATTAACGAATATTATATCATAAATGGTTCTAATAAGGAGTCCTAGGTGTCTTAAGGGGTCATATATGTTTGAATAGGTTATCTTAAGAGGTCATATGTCATAAAGGGTCCCAAGGGTTCTTAAAGAGTTCTAATAGGACATCCTAGGTGTCTTAAAGGGTCCTGAGGGTTCTTAAAGAGTTTTATGTCATAATAGGGGTCCTAGAGGGTCCTAGGATGTACTAATTAGTCTTAATAGGTCCTATTAGTCATATTAGGTCTTAAGGGGTCCTACCAGGTCTTAAGGGTCCTAAGGGTTCTTAAAAAAATTTATGTCACAATATGGGTCCTAAAGGGTCCTCAGATGTACTAAGACCCATCCTCTAAGTGTCTTAAAGGTTCCTAGGATGTACTAAAGGGTCCTAGGATGTACTAAAGGGTTCTAGGATAATTTATATTAACATCTAACTATACATGAATAACATTTATACATAACTCTAACATATACGAGAGAGAGAGAGAGAGAGAGAGAGAGAGAGACCTAATATAACTAACTAAAAACAATTTAAATAAAATATTTTCTAACATTTTCTATGGTTTTTTAATGTTTTCTTTAACATTTTCTAACATTTGTACTACGATTTTCTTCTAACATTTTGCTAACACTTCTACTACGGTTTTCTAATATTTTTAACATTTTCTAACATTTCTACTACATTTTTCTAGTGTTTTCTAACATTTCCAATATTTTTGAACATTTTCTAACATTTCTAGTATGGTTTTCTACTAACTAAAAATTATTTAAAACAAAACACTAACTAAAATAAATATATAATATATAATTTACAATAAAAAGGGGAAAAATGTTTGTACCTGAAACAAATGACAATTGGAAGAGGTCGAAAAAGCTTGGGATGTGCTGATGTCGCTCTAGACGTCACTAGATTGCTCTAAGCATTGGGTCCACGATCTCCAATAGTGAAATGTGAAAGTGAAATGGGTCGTTGGAAATATATAAAAAATCTGGTCACATGGGTGTTTGCGCAAAGGGGGTCTTCGCGTGAACACCCCTACATGGGGTAGTTCGCGCGAAGGGTGTTCTTCGCACAAACACCCACACGTCATTGTGTTCGCGTGAAGGCTTGTACGCCCTTCGCGTGAACACGTGGCTTCAAGCGAAGGGTTAAATTTGAAAAACATTTGCAAAACCGAATTTCCTTTGTTCCGAAAAGTGGGACACACTATTGTGAGATCACCCTTATCTATATATATTAAGGTTGTATTAAATATTATATATTATAATATATTTTTAACTTAAGTTATACATGATTTATATTATATTATATATAGATTAAAGTATTATATTATTAATATAATGTATATAATTAATTAATTATTATATTATATTAATAAATTTAATAGATGATGTATTCAATTTGTAATTATTAATTTTGTATTAATCTTATGTTTTCATATTAAACCCACCCACTTAGGTACAATTTTTGATAAATTATAATATTGAATAATATTTTAAGATGTGTTATTTTTTTAAGATCTTTAAAATTTCTTTTCAAATTAATTTGTTTATTATTAATGTTAAAATTTAATTTTACATATATATAGTTTTTATTAATAATTATTTTATTATATTATAATTTTATATATAAATTTTAACATTAATAATAAACAAATTAATTTGAAAAGAAATTTTAAAGATCTTAAAAAAACAACACATCTTAAAATATTATTCAATATTATAATTTATCAATTATTATTAATGTTAAAATTTAATTTTACATATATATAGTTTTTATTAATAATTATTTTATTATATTATAATTTTATATATAAATTTCTTTTATTCTTATAATCAGTCTATTATATTAAATAATAATAATTTAATTAATATTTACCTATCAAACTTAAAACCGAATAATAAATAGAATTCAACTCTTTAGTAATTTGAGTCATTGACCAATGTTTCATGAATTCGACTCAAATTACTACACAATTTTATTACATATCAATTATAAAATAAAATTTTACATTTGTACAAATTGAATTAAATAAGAAATCACAGCAAGATAAAACAAGTGACAAACCAAAACATAGTCTAAACTCATACTATAAGTACGTAGCATCCTCCTACACCTGAAAACACAAAGATTCCAACTGTAACGTAATTATTATTGACATTAAACAGTTGTGCAAAGTATATCTGTTTAAAACTTTACAAAACATCGCAAGAATTTGGTCATAAGCTTCGGCCCTCGTGTCCCACGTGTTATTATTATCGCCAGACTTTTTACAGCACTGCTAAAATCGTTTTAAATCCATATCTGATCTGGAAGATGTCTCACTTAAATATAATAAGGAGGGAGGTCATACCTTATCCATAAGCGTAAGAACGTGCCACACATGCATATATATTTAACAATAACAGGAAAGTATCTCAGGGTTAGGGTTTGGACGATCTAAATGTCCTATGCAGGGATCAGAATATTTGTGCTAATGTCACTACATCATCTAGAATTTTCTGTAAACCCACTGACCAACAGGGAGTCGTCAAGTTTAAACAATGGGGTAATGATGTTGGAAACGTGTTTTACGTGATTTCAGACTTACATATACACTAGACAGAAATCCTTGTTCAAAACATCACCATTTGCTTATAGAATCCTTAGAGAAGAGGTTTTTATTACAATGGAGAAGAATGATGGTTTGGCAGAGTTTAATGTGAAGATTGTAGAGAGTTGCCTTGTGCAGCCATGCCTGTTTTCGCCCACACCCACTACTCTCTATCTCTCCAACCTTGATAACCAGCCAGCAGTGAGAATGGGCGTTGATGTGTTGCTTGTCTACGAGGGTTGTGAAAATGTTTTGCCAGATCCTGCCAAAACAATACGAGAAGCTCTGTCAAAGGTATTGGTGTATTATTATCCTCTGGCTGGGAGATTGAGAATGAAAGAAGATGGGAAGCTTCAGGTGGAGTGCACGGGAGAAGGTGTTCTCTTTGTGGAAGCCATGGTAGACAAGAGTCTGTCAGTCCTTGGAGATTTGGAGCAGCTCCAGCCATCATTTAAGAAGCTGCTTTTTAGGTTCTCTTCCACTACAGCTCTTGAGGACATTCATCCCATGGTTCTTCAGGTACAACATTGCTTTAAACTGAAATAAAATAACTGAGATAAAATAATTGGTATGTAATGCAATTTTCTTTTGGATAAATCCGTGTAATTCTTTTTCACTATACATTTTGAATGACACAGTGATTCATCATTAGGAAAAGGATTTTGTGAAAAATACTATGTAGAATGGCTTTAGTTTTTAATTTTCTCTCATCTTGCAACCTATTTAAAGCTATTCTGCATGTACTTTGCACATAATTCTTTTCCTGATCCTGAATGATGATGAATGATGAATCACATAATTCTTATTCTTTTCCTGATGATGAATGATGAATCACAGAGTGATTCAAATCATCGAGTGAAAAAGAATTACACAGTTTTATTCAAAAGAAAATTATATAATATATAAAATGATTTATATTTTTTTTTCAGGTAATGTTTTGATTACTCATCTTTGTTAATATGATTCTTTTACTTCATTGACCAATTTTACTATAGGTAAATCGTTTCACATGTGGAGGCTATGTCATAGCAGTAGGTTTCCACCATTGTGTATGTGATGGACGGGGGTTAGGACAATTTCTCAAAGGTCTTGGAGAGATGGCAAGAGGACATGTTAAGCCATCTTTTGAACCTATATGGGATAGAGAGCTTCTTAAACCAAGGAACATGTTAGTTCATGACTTAGAATCTATTGAAGAGAAAACAGAGAGTCCATCCCACTCATGGACACCTCAAATATATGAAGAAGCAATTCAAATGTCTCTTATCTTAGACTTTGAGACAATAAAATGTGTCAAAGATGGAATTACGCCCGAATGTTTGGATATTTGTACTACATTTGAAATTGTTGCAGCACTGATTTGGCAAGCAAGGACCAAGGCACTTGACATTCCACATAATCAAACTGTTAGTATTTTCTTTACAGTAGATGTGAGGAGAGCATTCAATCCTCCACTACCAAATGGATACTATGGGAATGGTATTGTTGATGCATGTGCACAGGCTATTGTTCATGATGTCATAAACCAACCACTTTCATATCTAGTGGATATTATAAAGAAAGCAAAAATGTCACTAACAAACAAGTATGTTAGATCAATAATTGATACAGACCAATTTGTCCCATTAGATATTTACATCAATCATGCTAATATAATTTTGAGTGATTGGAGGTGGTTGGGATTTAATGAAGCTGACTTTGGATCAGGAAGTCCAGTGAATATTTCTCCTGTCTACTGGAACGAGAATGAATCCAACATATCAAATGGTTTTATCTTCATCCACCCTCCTAAGAGAAAGGATGATGCATTTAAGGTGATAGCGTGGATGCCTCCGCAAGAATTCAATTTATTTAAAATAGAAATAGAAGCCATAACTAACAAATATGTTATAAATGGCTCTAAATGTTAATGTAATAGTTAATTATAGTTATTTTTCAATAAAAGTTTAGCCAAACTCATGGCCAAAATTTTTCAATGTAAATTTGAATTTTTATGTTTATATATAGAATCATTAAAGCTATATAAGTGATTTGGATAAGAAAAAAAACAAAAACTAATGCTTATAAATTGCTGTTAATTTAATAAAATAAATTCATGCATTAATAAAATATTCAAGTATTTTCTTAATTTCATTATATATATATATATATATATATATATATATATATATATTTTCTTCACATTACTACTTTTTATTTATTTATACGATTTATTTTTTAGTCTTAAACATCAACTATATCAGAATGGTTGTCTGCATTCATTATTTTTATGCAGTGAAATTATACTAGACCATCTTCTTCCATTTCAAATGTTTAATATTTTTTGTAGTTTTGTTTTTACATTTTACTATGACCAAATCACTGGATTTAATAAGAGACTTTATATTTACAGAGGTAGTCATAGTAGTAACAAATATTTAGATAATAATCTCATTTTGTTTTTATTTTATTTAATATGTTTTGAATATAAGATGTTACTGTTGGTTGTCTAGTTTGAGGAGTTGTAATGTCCCCTACTGGTTGTAATACCTTATTCTGCGGGAAAGGACATTATATTATTTGATTAAAATTTTCTCTCTTCAAACCTTGAATTAGCCTACTTTGATGAAAGAGGTTAAGGGGTCCAACCTGTACACCTATGTCGAAGTAGGGGACATTACAGCCACTGAGCTCAAATGAAGACCTTGAAAGCCACATAGACCTTCATGGCATACTTTGATAACTATTAGAACTTAAAAAAAACATTGTTTTTGAAGTGATTAATCCACATCTTTTATGCGCGGTCCAAGTCACGTGTTTGGACTTGCCAAAAATTGTCAACAACTCACCATAAAACTCTGCATGTTAACTTTGGAAAAACTTATCCTGATATTACTTTTGAGTACTTCGCGACTTGCCATGTCTGCTAGCTATGGTTGCAGCTACTCCCCTTGACAACACTAAACTGTGATTTTTGAAAAATCACCAACTCGTAACGGTGCTGAAATTTGGACAATGTCTACTCAACTTACAAATCAAGCAAAAGTCTATTTTATTCAAAATTGGACACCAAAAGGCCTAAACTCAAAATCAAATTAGGGTAACTAAAGGCCAACTATCGATGCAACCTCACTCGAGAAATTTGGACAATGTCTACTCAACTTACAAATCAAGCAAAACCTATTTTATTCAATTTGGACTATGTCTACTCAACTTACAAATCA
>MU223494.1:581177-602040 GCA_018584345.1 Thuja plicata
CAAATCAGGGTAACTAAAGGCCAACTATCGATGCAATCTCTCTTGAAAAATTTGGACAATGTCTACTCAACTTACAAATCAAGCAAAGCCTATTTTATTCAAAATTGGACACCAAAAGGCCTAAACCCAAAATCAGGGTGACTAAAGGCCAACTATTGATGCAACCTCACTCAAGAAATTCGGACAATGTCTACTCAACTTACAAATCAAGCAAAGCCTATTTTATTCAAAATTGGACACCAAAAGCCCTAAACCCAATCAGGGTAACTAAAGGCCAACTTTATTCAAAATTGGACACCAAAAGGCCTAAACCCAAAATCAGAGTAACTAAAGACCAACTATTAATGCAACCTCACTCGAGAAATTTGGACAATGTCTACTCAACTTACAAATCAAACAAAACATATTTTATTCAAAATTGGACACCAAAAGGCCTAAACCCAAAGTCAGTCAGGTAACTAAAGACCAACTATTGATGCAACCTCACTCGAGAAAAACATGTAGACAGGCGGTCGTCTTTCTTGTGTCACTAATGGGAATAAGATTGCTGCCAGATCTGAAGAGAGAGGTGATCCTGTTGCTTTAAATTTTGTTTTATTGCTGCCTTGGATCAGGTTACTGATGTTGATGCAGCACTTAAAGCTTCCGAGGGGAGGCTGATTGATGCTTTTGTTAATCATGAGGGGTGTATCGCCTTTGCAGAAAGTGATCTTGGTTGAATACTCGTGCTTTGCGAAGATGCTTATCATTAAAAGAGGATTATTTGCCTCTGTTAAGAGGCACCAAACCTCAAGAAAAAAAACTCACAGGGAGCACACTGATTGGTAAAGAAGCTAAACAACAGAAAGAAACAGTCAAGAGGCTGTAATATCCCTCCTCCTAGTAATGGAATATAAATAAATAAATAATAATTAAAAGATAAAATAATATAATATAATTACAACACTTATCATGATAATCAACTCAAGGCAATGATAAAAGACATGTGGCTCAATATCGTCGAAGTTTTCATATGAGAATAGAGATACTAGTCGGTGAGCTTCTAAAATATGACTTGGTTGATATCGATGATCAAGAGGCTCAGAGTTAGTAAATATCGATTAAAGGAAAGATTAATAATCATCGATCAAAGCAGGGAATTAAAGCCTTAAGAAAAGAGTCATAGACAGAGATTAAGGATTGACATACTCGTTGAGGAGTTCCTGAAGATGGTATCCATAATTAGCGACTCTACCAGTAACAATCCACTAACAACATTCAACGATAAAGAGGAACAATATTAATATTAGTTCATACGATGATATAGAGTGGATACCACTGAGTGGCAACGATTACACAAATCATTAATATGACCGCTATATATGAAGGCCCTTAAGTTGGCAAATTGACTAACTTTAATAAAAGACATATTAACCTTATCACTGATAAGGCATAACCTATATGTGGCACTATCTAAGTTAAGAATTCAATCATAATTAACAATCATCGTCTGCTTATGAATAAAGGTCGATTACAAACGGATAGCGTTAATATTTGGATGGGTGCGATTAGAGAGTGAGGAGATACAGAGGTATCTCTGCCAAGTGACCCTTCATGCGAGAAAGACACTATAATTATGGCATTCCCATCAGCCATTTCAAGAAACGATAGATTATAATGGATATATTCTGGATTTTGAGAAAATGATAATTTTATATCAGGCGTCGATTTAGAAAATCATCAAAGAATAATGATTATAAAATATAACTGTTACTCTTCACAGGGAAGAGATAAGAAAGAATAAGATAATGGTATTAAAACAAATAATAGATACTCTAAATAGGTCATTACACTATGCTGTAAGCGTAGCGTAATAGCAAATAAGGCTGAACGTATCTGAATTAGATGCTGGACTATAGGATGCTATGTATATATACTATTAAGGATAAAGAGCCATCATATATATAAAGTAATATAGATATAGGAAATATATATGAAATAATAATAATCAGAATTATAAATAAATGTATGTATATTTCATATGTGAATTATATATATATATAAGAGATGTATTAATTTATATTATATATCTGGTAAGGAAGATATCAAGAGGATATGGAGAATTAATACTGAATAAGGGATTATAAATATAATGAGTACTCTTCAAAAGGAAGAATAGAAAATTGTTATTTATTTTTGAAGCAAAGAATAATATAAATAATATTTTTTACTGTACAAAGAATATATAATATGATAATAAACGTATAAACATATATATTAATATATTTGAGCATATAAGTAATATTTATAATTATACAATGTAATCATATTTAATCTTGTATACTATTTAACTTAAGAATCTTGTATACTATTTAACTTAAGAGGCGAAGTCTAGATGTTATCAAGGAGGGGCTTGTATAAATCCAAGCCGATAGATCTTTGTTCCAATAGAGGGTAGGGGTCAGCGTTCCTTCGTGATACTGACTTGGACCTGTAAACTTTGAGGGAGTCCATTCGCTGGTCTCTAGGCAACTTGAATAACATTTACACCTTCCAACCTTAAACCAAATAATAGTATGATTGAATATTTAAAATTATTATTATATTCCTAGAACTGATAATGTTAATACTTAATAGTATCCAACCTAACGCGGGGACATTACAAGAGGCTGCAAATGTAAACTGTAAAGCAATCAAATCAGTAAAAATTTGATTTTACTAAAAGTTTACCATAATTTTTCAGACCTAAGAAGTTGAACAATGTAAATCAATCAAATCAGTAGAAATTTGATTTTACTAAAACTTGACCATGATTTTTCAGACCTGAGAAGTTTTGAAGAAGAAAAAATACTGATAAACATATTCCGGAGAAGCAATGCTGACCGAATCTTAAATATATCAGAAAGAAATAATGGCACACTGATCTGCAAATTCTTGAACCTCTAGAACTTAAGAATCACCAAAATGTTTCTAACTCTACTTGCTTGTATCAAATGAAGTTTATTGAGTGGTAAGAATGTTGTGAGCATAACAGAGATGAAACTAGCAGTCATCGAAGCTCATATTTTTACTACAAAACCTTGCGAAGGACAAACAAGAGTGACTGGTAGTGGCAAATCCGTTGTACCCCTGTTTAATCACTCGGAAAGAAGTACAACTGATGGATGCAGCAATGGCTGCCCTCTGCCTTCCGTCTATCTCCCAAAATTATTGTAATGGCAGAATTTCCTGCCTTTATACATTATTTTCTAAATCCTCCAATGAATCTAGCACTCATTTCAATCTCCTTTTATAGATTCATCTGAATGCTGGAATGTTCTCTGAGATCTTGGAAGATTTCCTTCCCTTACACAAGGTGAAACATTTTCTTTTAATCTCGTATTCTGAATTTACATAGTTGGGAGTCATCACCACGGATGCGAATCTGACCTGGACACTACTGCGGTGGTTTTACCAACAGATAGTACTGTGGAAATGGTCCGGTCCTTAGCTTTTCTTTTCTGACCAGCTTGTTTGATCCTTTGTACCACCAGTTCAGAAACCAATTTTACTGTTCATGTTTTGGTCATTAGGTCCTTTCAGATCAGGCATTAATAGGGTTTGAACTATAGGCGGCAACTATCTCTGGTTGCGAATTTTAGCTCCCCCGAGAATCAATCTCTCTCCTTGTGTTTGTGTTGTTCCAACTCGGGGAGCCCCGAAGGAAAGGATGTGAAGGAAAGGTTGGATTAAGAGTGACGATAGGGGTTGGGATAACCCATCAATAAATATAGTAGGGGTTTGCCCTTTAAAGCTCGTTTGGAAATGTTTTTTATGTTACCAAGTTTCGTACTTTCATGCGGTGTATTGTTTGGGTCTGGATATGGGGCTTGGACAGTCCTGGGTTTGCCCAGGAATTGCCTTGGGCTTCCTTGATCGTATTCTGCATCTGGATAGCCTTGATAATTTACCATGTGCATGTTGCCATTTGTAGTGTGAGAGATATTAATGGATAAGCAACAGACAAATCCGCAGAGGGCGGCAGAGGGGAGTGATGTATATTGAAGAAACTCAAAAAAAAAATCCAACCCTGGGGATTTAAATTGCGGATCTGTTTTCTTCTATAGAGGGAAAGAATGGTTACTTTAAAAATGCTACTAGCTTGACCGTCTCATGTGAATTGCCTCAGGCCTTCAAAAACTTTCCCATTGTGCACACTTGCTCAGTTCCATGCAGTGTCCTTTTTTTATTTCACGCCAAGCGTGTAAGCATTTGTACATTTTTGGTTTGAAAAAAGTCAGCTATGGACGGGGATTTTAAGTGAAATCTTAGTTTGGTACCCTTGTCGGATAAATGACTTGACCTTTTACCATTCTTGAAATGTAATCTAAAAATATAGTTGCTGTATCTTTCTTATTCTATACTTTGGTACAATGTCCCTAGGGTACACTAAATTTAATCCATGAATTTTGAAATTTGGCAAGCTAAAAGAAAGCCTTAAAAAATTATCTCAGTTCACTCTAAAATTCATATGGAAAAGACCTCAGTTTTTTATTTTTAATTAAACTATATTTTAGAAGCGAGTCTCTGTCCTGTTGACAGTCTGCAGGTGTTTACAATTGAAGGACCAACACGACCTCTTCATCAAAGGTGGACTGTACTTCATGTTGAGCGCTTACAAAGGCAGGAAGTAGCAGCTTAAGGTCTTGAATCTTTAAGCAAGGAGAATCTAAAGTGGAAGCACAAGTATCATTCCTCTGAGTGGAAGGAAAAGAATGTTGATATGATTCCTTCAACAAGGTCAAGGGCTTTTGATCTTCAAATGCCTTTGGGTGATTGGAAACAAACGTTTTTTTTGAATCTTGGTTAGAATAGTCCGAAGTGAGGTGGTATTTGTTTTGACTTTTGAGAGGAGCATCTCTCTTGTTTTTAGTCTTCATAGCCCCAAAAGCTTCCATATTGGAAAGGTGTGATTTGAAAACTGAATAAATGATTTTGTGTGAAACTGCCAGTTTTGGTAGGCAGCAGCTTTGAAACATCATGGCAATTTTGTGCAGAAGTGGCGGTTTTTTTGGGTGTTTTGAAATGGCTAGTAACACCCAAATGCTTTGTATTCTTCTTCTAGTTGATTTTGATGACTTGTAAGATCCTTGAAAGCACTATCCAAGTCTATATAATAATTGTAAATTTCCTAGAGGTATTCAAGAAGGATTTGTTATTGAATTGAATTGAATTCTTATAGATTCAATAGGCTCAGTAGACTGTCCAGTGATTGTAAAGACTGAAATAAGTTGATTTCAGTTTAGTTGTGTGCCCAAGAGGCCTAAGACTGTACTTGCCTTTGAAGATAGTGGATGAGTGAATGCTTTGCGTCATTTTTGGTGAAGCTCTGTTGATATGGGGGAATACTTTGTCCTATATTTGGCATTGTTGCTCTTAATTTTCATTATGCTCATTGTTAAATTGCTTATCTAGAAACTCTATTTATCAGTTCTTCATTTGAGATCAGCATGCAATGACTGAAGTGTGGCATAACTGTATCTAGTTTATGGATCATATTCTCACAATTCCTATGTCGAGCACCGATAGAGTTTTAAGTGATTCCTGCACTGACCCACCTGCTGCCAATGCCACACCTTTCTGTCCTAGGGTAATGTTACTACCCAATCTTCTTTAAATCCTCGTGGTCACTCAAATATTTGCTCAACAATCAGCCATCTTTTGGCAAATGAAAACAATTGGAATGAGATCTACTTGGAGAAAAATTAGCAAAAGAGAATATGCCATCGTGGCCATTTTTACACCATAAAAGCATAAATCATGAAATTAGCCTACATTAATTGTGATTTTTGCGGGAAATATGATTTTTGTGATTTTATAACAATTTTTTCCTGAAATTTTTCTAATAAATCATTTGAATTCCAATTTAGTGCAAGCTTTACTGATTTTGACTCTTTTTTGGGCGATTTTGATTTTATGGGGCGATTTTTTCTTTGCATTCGTTTGGACAGTGCCTGTTTTGTGGCCTCAATGATTTGGTTGCTAATATTTTCACAGGACAACCGAGCTTTAGGCAGCATTGATTGACAAGTTGTTTGGTTTGTTGGTTGTCCAAAGACTGATTGGCTTATGGCTTTCTAGGCAGTGCTTCCTGATAGTCTAACCTCTTCTATCTTTCTGCTTTGGTCTCTCTCCACTTGCTCCTTGTTTTTTATTTTGGAAAGGAAAAAGTTGTTAGAAATGCTCCTTCACAGTCTTGCATTTGTTTCCATCAACCCAATTGGAATGTCTAAGTCATTAAAATTCATTCTTCATACAGTTTTTTATTAAGAAGTGCACTTTTCCACAGTTTTCTCTGCCAGAGCAGAGCATATTTTAGCAGAGTTTGGAGATTGTCAGGACTGTAGAAGGTAAAGTGCAGACTTTCAATTATTGTAATTGAAAATTTCAAAATTATCATTTATGCACTATGCAGTATGCAATGTAATCAGTGATATGAAGTTATGAACATAAATGAAAAATACAAAAATTCCAAAATTCATGGGGTAGATATTATTTTTATTTGTTCTTTATATCTATATGCTATAAAAAACTGCTTTTAATTTTAAAAAAACAGCAGGTTTTTATCCTTTTTATTTTGCATTTTTCTCTGTTTTTCGAAAATCTCATTTTTCCCAATTAAATCCATATTTGTTTGAAATATGTTCATCTTTTGGTTTGCCCTTTTGCTTTTTTCTCCCATTATGATTTTTGCTGCTATGCTCCATGCAATTTACAAGTGTCAAATTCCTTAATGAAAATATTGGAGGTCACGGAATCCAAAATCTAGTCTCAGACAAAGCCATTGGCATTATGGAAAGTTGCATCACCTTACTTTGTGCCATCATTCAGCAGTGAAATCGATGAATTGAGATGCTTGAGCCCAATGTCTGCTGATATGGACACAGTTCTACCACCAATCTGTCCCAAAGTGTCTATGCTGATATGTATGCATGATGCTTAAAGCTAAGGAGGTGTTTGTGTCATACACACACAATCTGCAGCCCCTGCAAGCCCAACCCTCCTGAACTGTTGTCATAGCTAATATTATCATTTCTGAAGAAAAATGTGGCCCTTCTGCTCAAAGAAAACACCCTGTCTGCCACTGTCAGACCATCCACTTTATCCCGGATCTATTTTCAGCACATTTAAACATCAATAAAACTATGGAAGAATGTCTACATAACACTTTTTCTTTTAGCTATTATGTCTGACTTGGAGTTATTTGAGTTCTGTCACAGCTTATAGCACACTCCAGTTTTTATGCTCCTTTTGTGCAAGCTGTTATGTTCGATTTCACATACAAGGACAAAAACCCGTGGCTGTTTACTGAGTGATAGGAGACAAAAGCCCTCTTGGCTTTCCTGTGGAGGTGGGGACGAAAACCCTTGCCTCTAGCATTGGTAATTCCCAGGGAAACCCAGGGACTCACACCCCCACCAAAACCTCGAAGCACTCGTCCCCGGGACGTCCCTGCACCGGGTACTTGGAGTACTCCCACCTCCGCCATTCCGCAACCATGCCGCCGCCGGGATGGGTACTTGAATTTCTATTTGAATTTTGATTTTTTAATGTTACTATTGGGTATGTACTATGTTACTATGTTGAATGTTCAATGGTTCTTGTTCGTGTTGCAATTTTGCTATGTTCAAGTATTCCAATTTGGTATGTTATACATAAACATCATTGCATAACTAGCATTTCAAGTTCTATATGTATAGTATACAGCATCCCCCCTCCCCCCTGCCCCCCTGCCGCAGTCCCCCGCCATCCCGAAATTGAGGCCCTTTGTCCCCGTCCCAAAAACTGCTCCCGGCATCTTGACGGTGTTACACTGGTAATTCCACAACAGGAAATGCACGATGGACTGAATTTGGAGATTTGTGTCATTTTAGATTAAGGCAATCAAGATTTGCAAGCAAATATTGAAGAAGCACCGTTTTCTAGAATTACATTATATTGTTAAGGTGGTCACAATTGTTGTGAAGGTTTAGTTTAGCTTTACAGTTATAATGGCCAATCCCGAATTGAAATTATTTTTTTTCAACACCCTCAAAGTTATATATCTTCTATGATGCAGGCATTTTGTCAAACAGTTTGGATTCTTCTGAAAATGTAAATTTTCTGTTGAAGATTTGTGTGTTGCAAGTTTGCAATAGTTCTATACAACTTTTCTAATGTTTGACATTCATTATCAACATCAATAGAGATGCTAATTTGCTTGAAACAATCAGTTTACAACTGTGCATATAATATCTGACCTTTAAAATCGCAGTACATCGCCCTTTGATGAATACAACAAATAAATTTCAGGTCTGAGCAAGGGTTCCACAACCCCAATCTGCACATCCAGATCTGAAAATGAGCATTCAAAGTGTTACACCAGCAGATATCAGAATCATCCACCTTTTTGCACTCAAATGCATAGCATAGAGTCCATTCAGTCCTCCAAATTGGTCAGAAGTTCACTTTAATCCTGCTATTTTATATCGACCTAGCAAAGAACCTGTAACTACTTCAAATCTGCTGCTAAATCAGTCGCCTTGTTGCGAACTTTCATTATGCTTAGGGATTGGTCTAGGAAGCTACAAATTGCTTATATGGGGAGGGTTTGACGCCACCAACACTGAGTGAAAATGTTTCAATACCAAACACCAAGTTCTCAATGCTCATGCCAACAATAACAATGATATAACCCACGTCTCAATATATCCTTGATTTCGCATTGATTGAATAAATCTATGGCCCGACTAATGACATGACTGGCAGCTAGGTCTGGAGTCTTCAATCACTTCTATCGCCCTACAAATGATGATAATCGAATCAAAAAACCCTTCGTGAAATTCAATGCCGAGCCAGATTTCTTTTTTCATACCAATATTAATCGCTAAACTTGAAAAACATCAATAATGGTGTCCAACTCCGCCCGATAACTCTTTGCACATATCAATCAAATTGTGTTGCTTGCAAGACTTCACATTTTGTGCATCCTCAATTGAGCCTGCAAATCCTTTTCTGTTCTAATTGTGGCTCTGAAATAATCACACAGGAGGATCTTTCACTACTATTACTAATCCTCTCAAGACAATTTTTTTTCTCAAGGTTGAGATGAACTAATTTCAATCCCACAAATGATATGGTCTCTCAAAAAAGAGTAAACTAGCACTTGCACCACCCGAAGGGTTTAGCCGATTTTAATTATGAGATGTTCGCTTTGAAAATTATTTGAATTTTGTTTATCTGTTAGCTGTTGGAGACACTACACCAGTATAGAATTCTTAACTCTCAGTTTACGTGCCCTGCAAGCTATCGATAAAATCAAATTAGTCACGATCTGAGAGATATATATTGTACATTTCTAGAATATAGACCCCCCAAAAATAGTTACATTATTCCAATAACCATTGTCGAACAGTAGTAATCATAATAATCACAGTTAAACATCATATAATTGGTACGGGTTGGCATTTTTAGATTTTCAGTTGCTTATTGCAAACTTTCATCCAGACATTATCTATTCGGTGATATATACTGTTATACATACAAGTGTGGTCGATTACAGTATATTTGCAATGGAGAATTACCATTTATTGGTTTAACAGCAGTGAGAGAACAACCATTACTCTATGCTGAAACTTGGGACATATTAAGAATCCATCAACAACAATAATGCAGCGAAGAGCTGCTACAATGTCATCCTCAGGGTACATATAAATTGATTTTCTGCAACATTTTAACTCAACGCAGAGGAAACATCTTCGGATAAAGTTATTATCATAATACAAATTTTGGAAACAGTCGCAAAAGGCAGCTTGGACATTTCCTCAAGCTTTGACTGCTCTGCCTTCGCTTACTCTATTAACAATATTTATGCAAAGAAAGTTTACTCAGTTGAAAATATAATCATGTATGATTTCTTTTGTGTTTTGTTGATGTTTTTCAACAATGCGTTGCCTGGGTTCTGACACTATTGCATCCTTCCTCAATGATTTCCGAGGGACATGTTCTGCAGTCTTGTTTCCTCACTTTTCTGTAGGACGTGTATGGGTGGCTTTGCATTTTTGTGAATCTTTCGAAGGAGAATGCTTGCTGGAGGCAGAGACCATCTAAGGTCTTCACACTAGACAGAGCTGTGAATGTCAATTCCTGCCTTTCGGATTTCCCAATGTCAACTGTTGCTTTCTGTAGGGTCAATCCTTGGGATTTGTGGATGGTGATCGTCCACGCCATTATTATTGGCATTTGTCTCCTTCTGCTTAAGGCTATGGGTATTATTGGTACCAGTTTGGGATCTTCTTCATTCCATGAATCCATGGTGGTCCTATGTAGTTGTTGATCCTTGCTACAACATACAATGGCACATCTGGCGGTTTTGATCCAGTGTTGTAAACAATATCTATTACTTCATCCAGCACTCCATTTACAAACCCTACTTGTGTCCAGAATCCAGATATTTACTGTGCACATGATTCGTTGACCCCGACAAAGTAATACCTGAGCTTTGAGTTGCTCCTCATCGGTATGGTCGAGGATACATGCTGAAAAAGCATATGGCTTGTAAAGAGGATGGGGTCTTGATATCAATATTTCATGACTAAATGTATTGAGTATTTCTGAGAGAGTTTCAGTTTGCAAAATTTTGTTAAGCAATGTGGTTTTGGATAGTGGACAAGTAACCTATTTTGCCAGTATCACTGTTTTTTGAGACAAGACGTAAACATTTTTCAAGAATCTTGTTTTTTGAGACAAGATGTAAACATTTTTCAAGAATCTTGAAAGTGGTTGTAAATTAATGTACTATGTGCGTTTTTTTTTTTCAGACAAGATGTAAACATTTTTAAATAATCTTGAAAGTGGTTGTAAATTAATGTATCGTTCTGTGAATCGGAGAGGGGGCAACAACGTAGTTTGCTGGCGCTCACTGTGCTTGCGCTCCTGGAGATATCAGAAGTGAGAATGCTGACATGAGTAATGAGAATCATGTGTAAAACACGATCGCCTGCCAGTTCCAGGGTTTCTGCGTTTAGTCAATCTACGTAGAGTGAATCGATCCCTAAGGAACCTTGAAAGGGTTGTCTACCGATGGGTACACGAAAGGGACGAAGTTGCCCCGACTACTGAACCATGGAGTGTTTTGGTTTATATTGTCCAAGTATGGAGCGAGTTTACCCTATTAGGATCATTAGAGATAGGCCACATATTTCCATCTCTTTATGTTGTTGCTGGTTTTTGTTTTGTTGCTCTGTTGTTTTTGTGATTATTGTGGCTACTGGGTAATTGTTGGATTCCACAGATCTATTACATCATGAGGAAGTATATAAACATATGAATTCTTTTTGGGGGTTTGAAATGTGATCCACTGTACCTTGCAGGTTTATGTCTTGACCTAGGGTTTTCATTTCTAATTTCAGTTCTTTTCTCTCCATTTCTCTTAATTAATATATCGTAACCTGAAAATGTGTATGGGAGCCTTTGTATGTAATGTCCCCTTTTTGGGGCACATTATTTCTTGCCTTATAGTTAGCCTTTTCATCATGGTCTGGTAGGCTAACCAGGGTTTGGCAGGTGATCAGAGGGATGTTTGGCCTAGGTGTTTTCAGTTTCAGGCCAATCGGATCAATTTCCACAGGGTTTCCAGGGTGCTTACTATTTATAGTAAGTCAGTAGAACTCAATTTTTTTGACATTTCAATAGTGGACTTGGAGCGTCTCGCCGAGAGATTTCCGACAAGGTATCACACGTCTTCATCCGAGTTCGTTTGGCCCTTCATTTAATGCCAGAAGATTCCTTACTTTATTTTATTATGTCACTTTATAACCCAACGGTTATATTTATTTAAAAAGTGACTTTAAGTGGAATATGAAGAGACAAAGTGGGGAAACTGAAGAGTCACAGCTGCAGCTTTAAAAGAAGATTTGGAGTCTCATTGTGTATGGTTAGTTTTATGAATTTATTTTCTCTTGGAGAATCCAGAGAGCTTCAACTTTCGATTTTGAAACCTGAGGACATAAACCTTCAAGCTTTCTCGGTGGATTGGACGGAAACCCGGTTCATCTCCGGTGCGGATTCACAACAGAGTTCACCATTGTATTCACAAGTTCTTAATCATCCGATTTTACTGTTATTTCAGTATTTCAGATTGGGAAGTTTGTATTTCATGGTTATTGTATTGCTGTTGTATAATATGATACCATTTCTCTGAGAAGTTATTAGAATATATTTGCTGGTTTATTGCTATTGAATCAATGGTTTACTGCATGGATTTGAATGTTTAAATCTGTTTGAGAAATATTTGTGAAAATTTGGAAAAGACCCAGTTTCATTACAGTGGTATCAGAGCTGGTTTTCCTACCAGCTTGTGAAGTCTTAGCAGAGACAAATTTACGGAAAGGTTTTATTCGAGACAAATTTTCAGCCTGTGAAGTTCAGAAGGGATCAATAATTTATTTCCAAATCAAAGAGATATATCCTTTGTTAATAAACAAATTGTTATACTGTGAATATTTTATATCAGATGGCGAGTTCTAAATTGTTCGGCATCAATGTTTACCAGAAATTAAATACAGCTACGACAAGGTATTAATATTTAATAATTGGTGGTTGGGCGAATGTTTGGGAGTTTATCTTATAATTAAATGTGTCGTCACTTTACAAATATTTCATTTGCATTGGGAGAGGATTGGGGCCCAATTAATGTCTGTCAAATTCCTTTGCATTTGGAATTTTTGCTTTTGCTATGGATTTATTATTGGCTAGTATTTTCTGAGTTATCACAGTATTGAATAGAACACATTGGTAGCGGGACCCAGTTTGGGAATAGAATGATTGGACAATGAATATTTTTATTCATCGGTTTATCGTTGGATGAGTATTTGCGGAGGATTAATATACTTGACGGAACTTAATAAATCCTTCCCTATGGCATATTGAGTAAACTTATTTGTTTTTGCCGAGAATCGAAGATTATTCACGGAGAGCCTGAATCATTATTTGGAGGTGAAATATGATAGTGTACGCATGAGATGTTTTGACAGTTTAAATCAGGAAGTTGCGTGGAGCGCATTGGCAAAAAAAAAGCTATGAAGACATACTGGAAACACTTCTTTTCATTAGCGTGGTATTCGCAGCAAGAAACACGGCTTGCAGGTCGCAAAGAGTGTTTCACCCTTCCCAACAGCGAGACAAGGAAAGGACAGAAGGGTCGTGTAGTCATAGCATGTCATTTGCTGGAAGGATTCGGGGTATAGCCCCTGGTGTTCTCAGCTCCCTCCATTCTCCAGGATGTTGAGCTAGCACAACATACACGTGGAGTGCTGGAGCCTAGCGTAAAGGTCTTCTATCATCCGAACTTGGTGCTGGAGTGGTCGTGTGGAGTCATTGTGAGTTGGAGATGACCGCAGTTGGAATACGAAAGGTAGATGTTCCCATATGGTTACATTACGAGGGCAGACCAGACTGTATTTAGCCGCGTGACACTAGTGGTTGGCATAAGTGTGTTGGCGGACAGAGGTGGGTGTTAGAGACTCGCGTAGAGGCTGGGCGACAAAGCTAGTGTAAGGGAGGCCCACAGTATTAGCACCCGAACGTATGGACAGAAGGACGTAGCACAGTAGCCATAGCATTGGTGACACAGGTATCTTGGCATACAAAAGTTCATAATAACGAACCAGTGTATTACCACCACTGCCCAGAGATTAATGTCGTAAAAAAAGAGGGATCACAAGCATAGTCGTTGAGAAGCACGGGGGTGACAAGGTCAGCCCTAAGTGTGGGGTGGTTGTATTCTGCAGTTGACGCCACTAACAGATATTTGTGACTCGTGAAGCAGAAGTAACGTTGTGGGAAGTCTATTATAGGCACGAGTTATGCACAATAATCTCCTCAACGTCATTCAGCTGGGCTATCATCCACGTTGGTATAACAGGTGCATAATCTTTATTGTGATACACCCCGAAATATTGTTTAAGGAAAAGGTTTCTGGTTATTATATGAATTTGGTTCATGCATTCGTGGGCTTGCTTGTGGAATGAATAGTATTCAGCGTAAAGTTTAGTTCTTTGGCAATATTTCATTTCCTTTAATATTCGAAGAAGTTAAACAAGCAAAGCTTGCAATAACATATCCTTAAGAATTAGCAAGGCAAATGATTTTAGAGAAAATCAGATCTGTTGTAGTCATTTACCTCTGAATAGCAGCTAGGATCATTACAGTCCTTATCAGCCTAACAGCAATGAGCAACATCACAGATAAATTGGTTAACTCTACTCCGAAACTATTCATTATAAGTAATCCACATGGTGAAAATTCTGAAGTCATCAGACAAAATTCTGTGTAATCCTAGTTAGGATTATTACAGGGGTAATTGGGTGGAATTGTTGTTACTTGCTGGAAAACCACTCCTTTAAACCACTCCTTTATATTATGATCATATGATGAATGATACTTAGAATTAGTGGATTTGCCTTTTGGGCGTTAATGCATTTCCTCCCATATCCTGAGAAAGTGAACAAACATATTCCGAGAGAATTGAACGAAGGAAAGGTACCTCTTTGTATCTTGCAAGGGTTAGAAGGTTTCGTTTTTCTAGAATTCAGAAATTTTGCAATCCCTTTTTCAAACAGCCAGTTAAAACCATTACATAAGGGAAAAATGCATGGTTTGGAAAAAATCTCAAAGGACCTTGCTAAGGTACAACAACAGTTAGCCTAGATTTCACAACCTGACAAAAGGACTGAAATTCTCGGCATGTATGCTGAGTATAACACACTTCCTCCATGGATTCAAAGAGATTTAACTTTCTCTAGTTTCATGGACTTTCATCCAAAGCTACAACACAAGACTTTAATGGCCAAGAAGCAGTATCATGATTTGGCTCGAGATCTACTTGCACAAGATAGGTGCAGTAATTTATACGAAGAGTTTCCAGTTGTCATTAATCAACCCATAAGTGAACAAAAAACTAAACCAGTTATTGAAGAAAAGCTTTATGAAGCTGTCATCAAGGCAGGAGATTGTAAAATAAATATTGAATCAATGCATGAAGGAGAGGCTAAAGAAATGGCAGCAGATCTAGAGGTTACAAGATGGTTTACTAGAGAAGAGCAACAAACTTCCATTGATTCTCAGCCTTCACTTGATCAAATAAAAGATGTAAAAGATATGGTTAAAGATCGTGACCACCAGGTGGATGTCTTTAACAATTCATGTAATGAGTCATGTGACTTCTTTAGCAGCACCTCACTTATGTATAATGCTGATTTGGATGACCCATTAAATAATGCATCCCAAAATGACAATGATGAGAAGCATGCCTTGAAGAGTCAGCTGAAAGCCAATAATGATGCTATTACTACAGCTCTTTTTCACCATGATAGCACTCACCAGATCATTGAGGATCTTTACAGGAAAGCTCAGAAAGAGACAAGACAAGGTGGTATAAGGATTGGATCTTATGTTGCAGATTTACAGGGGGTCAAAACAGCTTTTGAGGATTGGAAATTAGAATATCTGTGTTTACTTTCAGATCGCGACTACCTGTTACAGGTTGCTGAAAATTATGCTGAGCAGTTGAGGAAAAAGGATGATGAGGCTAATAAGCTCAACAAAGAGCTTAATATTGCTCAGGAATCATTGGAGCACACACATCTTGCTCTTAAGGAAGCAAGAAATCAGATTGTTGCCACTAGTCAGTACAGGGAACAGGACGACAGGGAAAGGTCTGAATTCTTTCAAGGGGTGATCCAGGAACTCGATAGCATACAACAGACCTATGACTTGGATAGCTGTCCCAAAAGATCTTTGGATCATCCAGAGTTTCTTTACGAGTTAGATAAATTTTAGGCAATCGACAATTTCTTGTTTGAGATGGATGCTGATTTGACATTTGATAATCCTTTCTTTGAGTTAGATGAGGAAGGTATTTCCTATCCCCATGACGAGGATGAGGTTGATTGCAGAATTTGGGACCCAGGTTCAGTTATTAGAGGTGAGTCTTGGTCACCAGGTTGGAGTAGCGGGATGAGCTCAGTTGCTGAGCAGTGTGGTTTTTACACCAGCAGTCCAAGATGGGTAGTTATGTCTTGTGGCATGATGGGTGATATGTCTTTCCTTGCACTACCTCTCGTTGATGGTGAGATGTCTCGTGTTGGTGAGCATCCCTTGGTTCACTCCTCTTTCCACACAGTCGCGACTCCTTTACATTATCATACCGATTCATCTAGTGCCTATGGTAATTCTATCATCACATATTTTAGGCATGATGATGATGATCGGGTAGAGCTTATGCAGTATGGGGTTATCAAGCTTGGTATGATGATTATGCTTGTTGGGGTGAATTTCACACCATGGTGTACATTGTATGACTCCAGGTATTGAGAGACAGTTATGGAATCCTTATGCTGATTTAGGAATTCCAGTAGAGTTGATTAGTGCATCGCATTTTGGCCACATTGTATGGGATGCATTTGGTTTTCATTTCAGCCCACCTACGAAGAACTTTCTTTCCCGATTATTGCAGAGGTGTGGGGTGAGTGATTGGTTTGGTACGCTTCCCTGCTTGCACGTGGAAGCCTGGTCCGACGGTCTGGGTACCTTATCTCTTTAGTACAATTTCCAGTTCAAGCAACAGATCAGAGGGGCAGTGTTATGGTAGTTGGACATTTCTGGTGATTCACTCAGTATGGGCATAGGGCATCAGGATATTTCAGCCAGTTGGGGAGATGGATGGCCCTTTTGCTTATGGGATCCAGGAGGGACATACGTGCGGTTGGTATTTATTCAGGGAGTCGATTGGTGTGAGGTTTGGTTTCCCCCTGTATCTGACTATAGAGGTGTTGGTGATCTCAGTTGGAGTGGGGTTGAGGACTTTCTCACAGATGATGGCAGCACAGGGCAGATTGGTACAACTGATCTTGCAGTGATTTGGGATCCTGGCATTAGACTAGTTGTTGTTTTGTTGTTGTGCGAATGGCTTCATAGGTCAGGGCATAATATATGTTTCAGTTTCACACGACAGATTGGTGGAGCAGCTTCCCTGAGGTTGGTTTGGGATCCAGGTATTATGATCACAGCATGCAGATACCGATTGCTTGAGGGCAAGCAATCTTCGGGAAAGGATGATTTGTAATGTCCCCTTTTCGGGGCACATTATTTTGTGCCTTATAGTTAGACTTTTTATCATGGTCTGGTAGGCTAGCCAGGGTTTGGCAGGTGATCAGAGGGATGTTTGGCCTAGGTGTTTTCGGTTTTAGGCCAATCCGATCAGTTTCCACAGGGTTTCCAGGGTGCTTACTATTTATAGCAAGTCGGCAGAACTCAGTTTTTCTGGCATTTCACTAGTGGACTTGGAGCGTCTCGCCGAGAGCTTTCCGACAAGCTATCACACGTCTTCATCCGTTTGGCCCTCCGTTTTAATGTCAAAAGATTCCTTACTCTATTTTATTATGTCACTTTATAACCCAACGGTTATATTTATTTAAAAAGTGACTTTAAGTGGAATATGAAGAGACAAAGTGGGGAAATTAAAGTCACAGCTGCAGCTTTAAAAGAAGACTTGGAGTCTCATTGTGTATGGTTAGTTTTATGAATTTATTTTCTCTTGGAGAATCCAGAGAGCTTCAACTTTCGATTCTGAAACCTGAGGACGGAAACCTCCAGGCTTTCTCGGTGGATTGGACGGAAACCCAATTCATCTCCGGTGCGGATTCACAACAGAGTTCGCCATTGTATTCACAAGTTCTTTATCATCCAATTTTACTGTTATTTCTGTATTTCAGATTGGGAAGTTTGTATTTCATGGTTATTGTATTACTGTTGTATAATACGATACCATGGTATCTCTGAGAAGTTATTAGAATATATTTGCTGGTTTATTGCTATCGAATCAATGGTTTACTGCATGCATTTGAATGTTTAAATCTGTTTGAGAAATATTTGTGAAAATTTGGAAAAGACCCGGTTTGGGTCATTACATTGTAGCTGGTAGCTGCTGCTCATTGGGAATGGCAATATGATAAATATATTTAGTTTTACAGGTTTACCTTGGGATTCAAGACAAACGTTTGCACTCCTCACCTGATAACATACTTTTACCTCTGATTTACTGTTATATATGTATATAATAATTTCTTCTACTTTTATACTTCGTCTTAGAAACACACAGTGCAATGTGCTTTAGTACAAACAGAGAAAGTGACGACTATATTTATCCTGTATGTTGCTCATATTTGATTTGTATCCATAAAGTTTATATTTGAAGATCGATTTCTTAAACTGAATTTATCTCTTAAACTATTGTTACAACATTTTTTGCTTCCAAACTCTTGATTCATTTGGATGCTCCTATTTCAAAGTGACTAAGAACTTTGTAAATTTATGTTTTTCTTTTAAATGATTAGTTGCATAGTGATCTGTAAGCCCTCTGTCTGGCTACTGAAGATTAAACTTGTCTGAGTGCTTGATTTCTTTATTTCTTATTCATATCAAGGCATTAGCTAAATCACTCGTTTGAATACAGGCAGAGCAGTCTTTGGAAATGATTTTGGGTAATCTTCGTTAGAAATGGAGGAAACAAAATACACAAATGTATGACAGAAAGTATAAAGATTGACAATCTGAATCGAAATGTAACATTTGAAAAATGTTAATGTTAGAATTTAAATTTTCCTTACTTATAGCACACATGAACATTAGATTGATGACAACTTAGCATTGAAAAGAATCGTCAATAATCCCAACCTTTGAATTATAACTGTTGGCTTTCTTTTCTTGGGGATCACAACATTAACATATGATGAAAAAATGCATCCTTGGATGGTGAAAGTGCCCTGAATCTTATAATCCTCGAGCTCTGTTTTTCATTCTCAGGTTGTTTATGTTTGTTCCTCAAGCTCTGTTTTTCATTCTCAGGTTGTTTATGTTTGTCTGGATTGATCATTGATCATCCTTTGTTCTTACATAAAAGTTGGTTGGAATCATATAAAAGTGTGATCTTGATAAAGGAAAAAAATTCATAATCGTGGGCAAATGCACAGGAATGGGATTGCTGACAGCCGTAGTAATGTCCCTCAGTTAGCTTTTGCTGCCATATATTAGGATGGTTTATCAAGAGCCCTGATTATACCTATATTTGAGCTATTGATTCAAACAGTCAATTTTAACCGTTTGCTGAGGTATGCCTCAAGATTATCCAAGTGGAATTTGCTTATAGAAATGTTGCCTTTGCAGGACATGTCAGAGAAAACAAGAAACACCAGATTGCAGATTGGGATCCAGTAACACTACATACCCTAAAATCTCTTCTAAGACAAGTTGCACCTTCTCCAGATTTCCTAAAATAAATGAGCTTGCATATGGTACTACTTCCAAATTGCAGCTGTGAAACATGCACAAGCATGGCCTGTGAACTATTTGAAAAAATGTATCACTAAACTGAACCATATTAGAATGACAATAAGATCTGTACAGCAATCTGGCACTCATACCAAGTGAAGTAACTTAATGTTGCTTAAAATAAAACTTCATTCAAGATGTATGAAAGTCTCCTAATGTCATGATTAAACAACTTCAAGCTGGATAGTTCCTGGTGTGTTCTGAAAATGAAAGATAGCGGCTCTAAAAGAAACATAAATGTAGAATAGAATTTATAAGAATACTATTAGCTAGAACTATGATGATCAACCTTTTGGGTGGATTACAGTGGTATGGATTCTTTTGTCAAGATTCTTCTCATCATATATACACCCACATATATATGTATATATATATACATACGTACACACATATATACATATATATACATATACATATACATATACATATATAACCTCCAGTCTTAATGTGAAGAGGAGAGATGAAAACCATCGTAATATGAAAATATGGGTGAAGGGCCAGAGCAGCCAAATGGATATATTGACGAGCAGAAATGTTATCTTTTCCAAATCTTCGTTTTGTCAAGTTGTGAATATTTGAGATCATTATTAATTGAATCTTGAAGATTTTGCACGTGTGTAATGATCTTTGTGCTGTACTGTGGACATTACTATTATCAAAATATAAAATTAAGAATTTAATGTTAATTTCTGTTGAAAATTTCAAACCTGAAATCAGATTTGAGGTCTGTATTCAAGGCTCCAAATTTCACAATTTCAGCATCAAGAAATTCCAAGCACAGTTCTAAAAACGTTGTTTTCCTAAATTTAATCTGATATACAACATTCGAAACGGTTTTGGCAATCTGTATTTCACAAATGAAAGACCAAATCTTTGAACAGGATTTATTGGTATTTAACTCATCGACAACTTTGTCCTAAGAAATCAAACCTAAAATTAGATTAGGTCTGTATATAATAACACAGCCTAATATTTCAGTGATTGCTTTTAAATGTTGAAGTATCTGTTTTGCATATGTCTCATGCCTCGGGTTCCCAAACATCGCCTCTACTAAAGTTAGGGATTATCATTTTTGATGTAAAATTTGTTAACTTTGGTAGCACAAGCTCAGAATTTGCATGTGTAAGATGGTTTAAAGATTCCATTGTAAAGAAATTGTAATCGGCCGGTTAAAAGAAGAATTTCATTCTTCTCTCCACAAAATGTTGAAATTTGGAAGCATAGACAAAGCATGTCTACTGTTTGACTAAGTTTTCATTCCTACGCAGCATATGCACTATATATAGCATGTATTGCAAATTAAATAAATGAGTAACAAAAGGTAGACCTGTACATTGATATAATATTCGCGAATCAAATTCTGACGTCTGAACTTAAAAACACCAGCCACACATGACATGCAATTTATTTTCATGCTTTGGTAACCCATCCTTTATGAGGCCTTTAAAACACATTAATTTTCCCTGGCATCTCCACA
>MU223494.1:604341-658334 GCA_018584345.1 Thuja plicata
AATTCGCATAACCCTATTCCAATTTTTAATTTTGGAACCAAACAGGGAATTGAACATTTTGGGAATTCGGAAATGCCAATTCCCGTTCAATTCCAATTCCACCCCTCAACCAAACGGGCCCTAAGCTAGGTAAAGTGCCTTCACTAGAATATTAAACTCACAACTGAGTTGCTTGAAGTTTTTATGGCCAAATCCCGTGTTAGAAATATAAATATCACAAATTGCAATCTCCATATTAAATTGAACATGAGAACGTGACCAAAATTATAGTTCAAAATTTTGGATACAACAATCAATATGAAACCCCTTCTTTTTGTTTATAGTCCCTTCTCCCCGGCTATAAACATCACACGCAAAGATTTCAAGGTAAAAAGTATTAAATAGTCAAAGTTGACTTATTTTTTGCAAGCTTAATTTTTTCTCAAGTGTGTGATGTTTAAGGTTGGTCGTTACTTCTACAACATTATCAAAAGATAATCTAATATTCTCTATCTCTATTGAATCATGTAATCTCCATTGCTAGCCTAGCTGAAAATGTATGAGGAAATCTTCCAAGATGACTTAGGACAAATATTTCACTACCGAAAATGGTGATTCCCAGGTTTCCATTCTAGATAACGTATCCGTGAAACTTAACAAATCAATATCGAAGAAAGTTATGAATTGCATGTCTTTCACCAATTCGAGAAACATTAATATAATATTATTTATCGATTTCTGTCATTCTCATGCGGTTATAATTAGTGACTTCAATTAATCTTTGTATAAAGTCACTAATATTGATTATTTAATATTACCTCTGATTTATCTTTTAGGTAATAAAAAGTAATTAATTTTAATTCTCCTTTTTTTATATTTTATCTTTGAGAATTAAATATTTTATTTTATTTCTGAAATCTATGAAAAATAGGACATTACAAGTTTTCTCGTCCAAGCTTGCTTGCCCTTAAGCAATTTGCACCTGGATGTCATATCAATCTCAGAGGACAATATGAAATCTTATCAGATACAATGTTGCAAGATGCTTACAACTAAGTTATCCATTTATCCCTCCTGAAAATCAGTCAAAAAATCTTCTCTCAAACGACCAAACTCACCATCATGTCTCTTGTCCTTATCCAATGTCCATTGCGTTATTATGCTTCCCACGTTTCTCAATTCTTCACCAAAGTTATAAAATTTAGAACCATTATGAAAATACATGCTAGTGGAATGGCGTACCTTAAGGAAGATTTAAAATGTGCAAACAATGTTTCTGACCTCTTTGTTGTCACTGCATTCTAAGGATCATCATTCATGCCTTCAACACTATCTTCCCCTTCTCAATAGGGAGCTCCAACTCCCTTGTTTGGAAATTCTAATTGTATTTACTAATTGAGTGGAACCATGGAATTCCCAATATAATATCCATCTCACCAATCCCAATCGGATATAAAATCATCGCCGAGTGTGTACTCCAATTGGATTCTCAGTTGAAAAAACATTTTATTGTAACTTTCTTTGAATCTGTTAGTCATCACGATTCTAAATCTTGGAAAGTCCTCATATTGTATTCCTTGTTTCAGTATAAGATCCTCGTTATTGACATTATGAGTTGCTACACTATCCACCAAACAAGTTACCCTTTGTACCTTCAATACCTCTCTTGCTCTAAAGAATGATGTGTAGAACCTCTTGATAGGTAGGCAATGGTATCGTGTACCTCCTCCTGTTCACTTCTAGAATGAGTATTTGTTATCATGCCTCTACAACATAAGTGACCTCAATGTAGTATGATTTGCCTTTCCCAAGGCACATTTGATTGGGTTTCCATGGTTCATGGCAAGTGAAGAACAACTTTTGCAATTCATTCCTAGATTCAAAATCCAACTTAGGAGGTTTAGGTTTAGGCAGATTAGGAATTCTTGTTTCTATTTTTTGTCATGCTTCTCATCCTTGGGTGGAATTTCACTAGACTAATTTCTAACCTTTGAAGTCAAAGACTCCATAAATCTTTCCCATTTAATTGCATCATGTAATGTAGGTGGGTCGAGTGCCTTAATCCAACCTTTCAATGGGCCAAATAATCCATCCATGAATAACACAATCAACCTTTTCTCTAAGATATCAATTACTTATGGCCATTGAAATTGTGTAATGTAAGCATCTATACAACTCCACTATTTGAGTTGCGCTAACTACTCAAATTGCAATTTAGGATATTTCCTATCAAATATTTTGATCAACTATTATGTGAATTTGGCATAAGTGTTAATATGGTCATGGCCTAATGTGACCATCTTGTGATGTCACCATTCATGAGTGTTACTGTTGTGGGTCCACAACACACACCCCATTTTTGGTCCTCTGACCATGGGGACCCCCCCTCTTTTTTGTCCTTTTGGTCTTCTCGCGTCTGCCCCTTTCTTGGTCCCACCAGGTCAGTCCCATTGAAGGGTTGTCAGTTCATTAGCTTGGAGAGAAGACAATTTTTTTTGGCCTTTCGAAGGACCCAGGTCCCCGAAATATCGAGATGGCCAAAAGGCCGAAAAACCCAAACTTTCAGTGTTTCGGCCCCCAAAAACACCGAAAGGCCAAAGGTGTTAACCTCTGAGTTTTCGGCGATTTCAGCCCGAAAACACTGATTCCACCCGCAGGTTATAAAATGGCAAAAGTGCCCGCATTTGGTCACTCTGCTTTCTTTTCATCCCGGTGTTTGGAGAGCTCGCAATTTTGGAGATTTTGCCCTTGCCCCTTTGTGATCGATCACCCTCGCCTTCAAGCTTCGCCATGTCGTCCCCTTCTGCTCCACGCTTAGTCGAGGTAGGTTCCTACCTCATGCTTCATTTTTTTTCTCCTCTTCCCATTTTAGGTTAGGGTTTTCTTTGCACCTGGTGCTTGTCCAGCCTAGTTTGTGCTCGCCTCCACACCCCAGGGTTTCCTAGGGCCTTTGTGGATGCCTCCAAAATCGGCAAGGAGTCTCTCCTTTCCGAGTCGAGTCAGGTCTTCCCGTTTTAGGTTTTCGGGTCATGGCCTGTGCCACAGGTTTTTGGCCCTTGAAAGACCGAAAACCTTTTTAGTCTGTCGCCCAAGTACCTTTCGGGGATTCGGCCTTTTCGGCCTTTCGGAGGTCTGAAAGGTCTGAAAGTCTGAAAAGTCTGAATCACCGAAAGCGTTGGATTTCACACTTTCGGCCTTTGGCCATTTCAAACTTTTGGCGTCTATGGGAAAGTTTTGGGCTTTCGCATGCCGAAAGGCCGACAAAACTTACTCGTCAACAATTGTCTCTTTCGCACTTTCGGCCTTTCGGACCCCGAGCCAGTTTTCGGTGCCCGAAACCCTGAAAGGTCCGAAAATGCGAAAGAAGCATTCTTGGCTACTTAAAGAGTTGTTTATCTATCTTCTTAGATTAATCAACTTTCTTTTAGTTTTTTCTTCAATAAGATACTGATACTTGCATTCTCCTTGCAGGGATGCCTGAACAAAAGACAACATCTCCAATGAAGTACCAATACAAGGGGAATCCCCCAGCTTCGAAGGTCGGGAACAAACACATAGAAATCGTCGATACCAACATCGGGAATGTAGACTGGGATCAGTTCCTGGTGCAATGCTCCCAACCAGTAGGGAGATCCGAGGACTGCACTACACTAGTCATGTCTGGCCTGGTGAACAGAGCGGCCCATCCTATAGTTGTCTCGTCATCAAAGATGATCATAACCCTGGCCAACCATTATAACTCAAATGAGAGAGTAGTCTGAAACGCAGAGGGGCGGGTAGTACTAGACATAAGGCCAGATTTCATAGAGGAGGTCTTCCACCTCCATAAAGGTATTGACGAGTTCTACAACTTCTACATTGGAAAGGGCCTTCAGTGGTTTAATAACAAAGAGAAGGAAGCCTATGAAATTGTAAACAATGACTACCTCAAGCAACCTCTCCCAAAGAATAGGCTGGATAAGATAGACCTCCGACGAGGATACTTAAAGGATGATATCTAGGCGGTTGTAACACTGATAAGCCGAGTTTATGGACTTCCTCAATCCATCCAACTTGAACCCTGGATGATCTTATTGATTGAAAGGATTAGGGGCCGTAAAGCGAGGTTCGACTGGGGTTCCATCATCAGTGATAGATTGGATGATAAATTGGTGGCAGTAAAATACAACCCCAAGTTCTACATGAGCACATATATAATGTATCTATTGGCGGTACGGGCAGACTACCCAGGTCTCACCAAAAGGGGAAATATAAATGACCCAAATGCTTGGCCCCACATTATGTACCCTTAGTTGATGAAGAGGGTAAATATGCCAGAAGATTTCCCTAATTACGGGATAGTCAATGATGCGTTCATATTTGCAGTCATCTGACCCATGGAGGGTGACTTTGCAAAAAGGATGTCCGAAGAAGTAGCTGCCAAGATAAGGACCATCGGGGCCTATTACATACAATTCAAAACATTTACTTACATCCGGGTAGCAGGATCAACTCTAAAACCGAAGAAGCTACCCAGGTATCTATCCAACTGGATAATTATCTTGGAGATGGCCAGGCAGCTTGCAGATGCTTACAAGTATATAAAGCATAAGAAGAAGCATTGTTGGGATTTTCCCATCTCACTAGGCCCATATACCCTGCAAGATATGAAGGTCTGCAAATCATTGGCCTTAAAATGGGATGACTTCCCTCTGCAACTCTACAAGACAGTGCGGGCTCGCTTCGACCCTATATGCACATACAACCATATTATTGGCAAGTTCTACATTCATGAACCAAGCTTGGAGGATCAATGGATGAACTTTATAGATGACCACGAGGTCAGAATCCAGGATTATTGTAGAATGCCTCTTGCCCTGGCAAAGGAAGTATTGAAGACTCCAATTCCCCAAAAGGTTTGGGAATATGATTCAGACAAGGTCTTGGAAGCCATCTATACAGACGACAAGATATATGACAGACCTATCATGAACGTGGAGATCGATAAGGATGAAAATGATGATATCAATTTCCAGGCAAGGCATGTATTGAGAATGACAGAGCAATGGATTAAGAGGCCATACAAAATGAGCCCGATACCTGTTAAAACGTTGATGGAGCTGCCAAAGAAAGTAGATAAGAAGCGAGGGGAGAAATCTACCGTCCCCAAGTATAAAAAGGCACCACCTCAAAAGCCATGGACGGTATACGGTCATGAACGACCAGTGGAATATGGTTCCAACCTGAGACATAAGAAGACAAGGATGACAGGACAGATAGACCCTCCAGTAGGGGTATCACAGGCTCCCTCAAGTGAAGGCCCATCCACCTTTGGCCAATCTCCTCCAACCAATGAAAAGGGGAAGAACACATATAAGAGAAAAAGAACTTCAGTCTCTCCACAACTGGAAACCGTGCAAGAAGATCCGGAAGGGGAAGAAAAGGAGGAAGAGGTACAACTAGTCAGGAGGACTAGGTCACAGAGAAGGAAAGAGAAAGAAACCACCAGGAAACATCAGGAGGACCCGAAAGAACAAGATAATCCTTTGGATGCCTTAGGGTCAGATGAGGTTCAAATATATGATTTTGAGGGTTTAGAGGGCTTTTCAGATCAAGGGAAAGATACGTCGGGATATGATACGGGAGCCCCATCCCTCTTTCAACCCCAAGTGACTCTCACTCCACCTCCGGCCCAGTTCACTTATTCCTCGGTAAATGTGTCCACTACAGAGATAAGCTCCAGTCCAGCCCAAGGGCCTGAGACCTAGGATACTGGGGTAGCACAGAGCGTAGCGACATACAAGGTGGTAGAGATAGTTCAGTTTCTACTCCACCACCTCACAAACCTACGCCACCAACTTCTCAGCCACCTCTAATTCCTGCTCCACCACCATTGTTCCCGGCCTTAACACCAACTCAACCCCCTTCTATTTCTACTTCCACATCCCCCATCCTGATTCCAAGTCACAACCTTACTCCACCATTATCATTCCCTTTGCCTTGCTCTACCCCAACCCCCCAGAGGGAAGTAAGTACGGAAGAGGTATCACCCTTCCAAACCACACTGGAGGCCATGAATGGTCTTAATTCAAAAGTACCAAACAATTCAGTAGAGGATGGAGCCCAAGACAAAGAGGAGGAAGGTAGAACAACAGAAGAAGATAAGGCAGAAGGAGAAAATGGAGAAGAAGAAACACAAGGGGAAGGGATGGATGTAGGAGGAGACAGACAAGGAGAGACACAAGAGAAAGAGGCGGAGAAAGGAGTAACCTCGGGGTCTCAAAAATCAACGCATATCCTCCATGTTGCCTCATATGAGCCAGTGACTGCATCTGGTAAACCTACTTGGTTCACCAAAGAGATCCAACTTAAGAGAAGGACTTATACCGATGAGGTAGGAGGGGAAGAAACAAATATGGCATCTATAGGGAAAGCCTTCAAACAAACGAAAATCAGTGTGCCCGCGAAGACCATATATTATGTCACGCAAGATACTAGAGGTCATTGGAAGGCACAGATAGCAATTCCTCCCATGAGAACCTCTCAAACATCAGCCACGTTAGAAGACTATACATTTAAGGAGGTGGACTTGGGTGAAACCAATAGAGAAGGGAGAAAGACACTGGCAACCTTAGGGCTCAAGTACGCTCTAGGGTTCATGAGTAAAGATGAAGAAACCATAAAGTCATTAACGGAGTAGAATGAGGCCTTAAAAAGGTACATTCACAAGCTAGTAGGTCCCATTGACCCAAACTTCCCAGAGGCTTCGTTAAAGGCTATGCTGGACAAAGGGGCTACACCAGATGTGCTGGCAGGATTAACCCCTTCATCCAAGCTAGTGCAGATTGGAGGAATAATTTCGAGCAATTTGGGGAGAAAGCCATCAAGCTGGTATTCAGGCCATACATGAATATCTTGGTTGAGGCTAATCTATTGATTGATCTAGTGGAGAATGAGGGTGGTCTAGATTCTAAAATAAGCAAATGGCAGGCAACTCTCCGAGACTTGGAAGTGATCAAGAAACAAATTTTCCAGATCCTGGTAAAAATATATGAGGGAGAGGAGCTAGACAACTTCAAGGCATGGACCAAGTGCATATCTAAGACAATCAAGGTCTACAAGAAATGTTGTGCCTCAATAGCAGGAAAGCACGAGGAATTTTTAGATTGGATAAAAGAGATGGATGTCTTCTTTACAACGGTTGGCCTCAACTTGTATAGGGACCAAGATAAACTTACCCTATGACCGTCAAAGGAGGTGGTTCAACAATTCAAGGATATTCTAGCAGGTGTTAGCACCAAGGAGGCCTTACACCAGATGTTTTATCTGAAAGAAGAAATGGAGAGAATGGTTGAGCATGAAGAAGAGATCAAGTTCTTCACTTCTGAATTGACTATCTTCAGAGAGAAGCAAGAACGAAAGGTCACCAAGGTGAAGAGGAAAGAAATAAACTATGAAGAGGTCCAGGAGATATGCATAGGCTCAGAGCAGCCCATCCAGAGGTCTTCCTTGATTAAAATCACAGAGTCCATTCGGCAAGTCAGCATGACAGTTTCTACACTTGGCCATTTTTCTACCAAGGCAAGTTCGGCCTTTCGGCCCTCCAATTTTTTGGCCTTTCGGCCTTCTAGTTTTTCAGCTTTTTTGGCCTTTCAGCCTCCGACAAGTCTGAAACCTCAGACTCCTCCGAATTATGTTTAAAACACTTAAAATATTTGGGGCACTAAAAGTTTCGGAGTAGAGGTCAGGGTCCGAAAATATGGGTGTTTCCAGTGAGGTCATATTTTTGCACACCAGTTGAACTCTAGATCAGATTGATGGTCAAATTGAGTTAATTTTGTTGGGACTAAGGGTTCCCCATCAGTCTCCAGATGAAGATTCCAAGAAAGACTCACAAAATCAAGAAGACGACTCCAAGTTCTCAGAAGAAATCCACCTTCTTTTCTCTTTCTCTTCTTGGCGAGTTTGACCCTCCTTGCATGGGATAACTGATTTTAAATGGATTCAAGAATACATGCAAGTTATCTAGTATCAGCTAATAATATTTTCCTTTCAGCAAAGTTTTAGTTTAACTTATTTTCTTTAGTTTGGACTCTCTGATGCCCTAATTTTGGGATTTCAAAGTATTCGGTTGGAAACTCTCTATATTGTAATAACAAGTCAATGTAAAGGGTCAGATTCCTAATACAATAAAGATAGACATTTGGTGCTTCATTCGTGGTGTGTGAATTGTTGCTACCTATGATAAATTATTGAATGTATGCTTGCATTATTCATTATTTTCAGAGAGCCTCTTGTTTATTGTGTTTCGAATTCACATTTATTTAGCTGGAGTTTGTTATTGTTTTCTTACCTTTTTGTGACGAATGTGTGGGGGAGATCATCTTTGGGTTTAACGATAAATCTGTCTCGTGGGTGCGCACATCTTGGTGGCTTTGCGATCTGAGGAATTTTGAATATCTTGCACGAGTGAATATATTTTGTCTCCAAACGCTTGCATCCGTGGGGTAGTGAATTGTGACTTTATCTGATTTGTGCTTCATGGGTTGGTTCTAAATCTCCCCATCATTCAATTCGCAAGGAAGAGTTTACAGCGGTTTATGTTCGTAGGATTTCATTTCAGTCATTTATTTCATTCTCTCGTTACTCTATTCTCTTTTACATTCAGCTTTCAATTCTTAAAATCTAAAATCTTGAAAAGAAAAACAAAATTTGCATTTTATATACCAAACACCCATATATGTTAAAATGGAAAATACCAAAAAGAACTAAAGTGTTTTTCAGTTTGATGTCTTGAACGAACCAGAAAAGGCCTCCTCATGAACATTCACATTTATCTTCAACTAAGTAACCAAGCAGGTTGTGACCCGACCCCGAAGAACCTTAGGAATAACTCCATTGTTCTTTCAAGAGAGGAAATCGAATCTCAAGATCCTAGCAAGTTGGCTTGCGTCAAAACAATGCTCAATAGTTATCATCCAAATGAGTTGCTAGATATTTGATAGCGTCATCCTCTGGCATATGATTCAATTGGAAATATGTATCAAGATTTTGTATGTGTGCTCTTACTGACGTTTTTTTGAACTTGTCATAATATGGAATTGACAATTTACCAACCTTTCTCTATAACTCCTAATCATGTGATCTTCTATGTGCCATATGTTTCATTCACAAATCCATGTATTTTTTTCTATTAAAAATATAAAATCAGCTGTTAACATATAAAAGAGTTCACTGGAATACTCTGAGAGTATTAGGACTATAGGTTACTATCTCACAGTTCTATGCTCTAGAATATACAATCAAAGTTTGGACTGATGCCAATAAAGACTATAAAAAATTATATCCAAACTGGATATACACAAAATATATATGAGATCTTATGTGGATCAGGCTTCTTCTATTTCATTGTTTTTATCTGTACTGCTAGTGTCTAGAGTGTTTATGTAGTATGAATGTATAATCAGAAGATGGATATGATTATGCGAATGGAAGTTTGAGTTAAGTGAAGAAGTGTTCAGGACAACAGAGACTTATCTATCACATTCAAGCAATCAGTTATATTTCAAAGGATCTTATTCAGCAATCACAGTTGCACATAGAAGATCATCAACTGGTTCATTGTCATAGGTGGATCAACAAAATCCTTTAACAAGGTGGACCTAACAGTCCTTTCTATAAATCTCTTAACAGAGTTGCATTACATATTGCATTGTACAAAATCCTTGAACAAGGGGTGGACCTAACAATCCTTTCTATGCTCCTAACAGGGCAGACCATTAGAAGTGGTCATTGTAAGCTTTAACAGGCTAAATTTATACTGTAGTACTAAATCTTGTGGGTATCATCCCCACCCCAGTTTTACTTTCTTTTGGAAGGTTTATGGGTAACCAAATATTGTGTTATGTGCTATATCTGATTCTTTACTTTCAAGTTATATGCATGCAAACAAATAAGCTAATCTAATTGTAGATTAAAAGGATTAAGTTTTATTGATTCCTGATTCACCCCCCCTCTCAGTCATTGGGCACATCATATAATTCCAAAAATTGGTATCAGAGTAGTGGTTCTCTTATCACAAGTTTAACAACTTGAGAAAAGATCAGAGGATATGGAAACATACAAACTAGAGAAAGCCATTGAGAATGAAAAGATAGATCTTAAAATGGCCATGGATCAGATCATAAAACTTAAGGGACAACTCTCTCTCTTTCCCTAAAGAGAAGAAAAGAATTAGCAGTGCAGATGAATGACAAGAGCTATATAGAAGAAAGAATTGAAGAACTTTGCAAAGAAAGAAGCTCAAAAGAAGCTGATGCAGCCATTGAAGACTTGCTTGCAAAGAATCTCAATTTACATGAAGAAGTCAATAAGTTGAAAAGAGAACATGAAGTTCACTCAATCAGAATGTGTGAAGTCATGGCACTAAAGAACAAAGCAAAAGATGACAAAAATATAGCACAAGAAGATAAAAGACTGCTGAGTATAAGATTAGACAAAAAATAAAATGAAATCTAACACTTATCACATTAGCAAGATGAAGATGATTTGGTAAGTCAACTCAACAATGCAACACAAGAAGTTGTCAACCTAAGGATAGAAAATGAAAGACTACAGAATGATCTCAATACTGAAAAGAAAACAAATGAAAGTATGGTGAATTCACAAAATAACATGGATCAGGCAACAAAACTAAAAAATCATGGACATACTGGATTAGGATATATTGAACAAGGTGAATCCTCACAACAAGGAGCTCAAAGGAACAACAGACCTAAATGTATTCACTTTGGTAAGACATGGCATACATCAAATAAATGTTGGAGCAATGGAAAGTCAAAATTTAATGGTAAATGCTACATCTGCAACAAACATGGACATAGAGAAAGTGAATACAAAGAGAAACCTAAGTTTGAAGGAAAATGCTACAAATACAACAAACAAGGTCATAAATCTTCTGAGTGCAGAACTAAGAAATGGAATCCTGCTGAACAATTAGGCAAGGTAATTTTTGGTTGGGATTACACCACTTGGTATAGATGTTGTCACTGTGGTGAATATGGACACATTGGTGCAAATTGTGTGAAGACTCACTTCAGAAAAAGAGATCCTACTAAGAGATGCTATGTGTGTAAACAACTCGGTCATCTGAGAAATAACTGTATGAACAGAGAAAAGGTTGATATTGGTTTTGAGAATGGTAAAACCAAAGTCTCAGAAATCAGAGCTTAGATAAGAAAGAAATGGGTAAGGAAATCCTCAGACAATTCAGATCAAAGCAATGAAGGATATAAGGACACCCTAAACAGTGAGATGGGTGGATCCATCATTACAGAATAGGAAAGTAAGGAGATGACTGGAACTGTGCAATAACAAGCCATCCTACATTAGTTCCAGGTAAGCAATACAATCCATATCCACATATTGATGCATGAGGACATATTTTAGTTAAACCTGAGTCAGAATGTTAGTTACACCCGAGTCACTCTAGCTCACCCGAGCTAAGTCAGACAATGTTGATAACTGGAAATTTAGTTTCACCCAAGCTTTCGAGTGAATCTTGGAGAAACACCCGAGTCACGCTAGCTACTATGTACAGAGGATTTAATGAAATACTCTAACATTTGAAAAACTCTTATATATGAAAGATTGTGAAGAGTATTGTTCACAATGCTTTCAGTTTACAAGTCAATTTAGAGCTTTAGCAATTTAGTGCAAATTTGTGATTGAAAGCGGACTTTTATTATTTAGTTCGAGCAATATGGCATCCACTTCCAGCAGCAAGGTCAAGAAAGGTTCAAAGATGCTAGTAAGGAATACAATTTGTGATCCTCCCCTGTTCAAGCTTCATCCGACAGTTGCAGAAGAAATAGACCCGATGGGAGGTCATTCCCTAATACCTCCGAGAGTGTTACTAGTCAATGACATTCACAGCTTCTATCACTGCAACATACAGGAGCTTGTAACCAATGAGATGAATCAAACATATGAGAATTTATGCATAGACAGGAAGCTGAAGCCTGAGCATAAGCACCTCGAAACCAAGGGTTTGACACATATCATGCATATGCTGAGGCAATTCCAGACAAAGTGGATGAGATATGTTCTTAGTCGTGTTCACGACATGCAACAATGGATGGATCATTCTGTGAAGATCACCAAGAAGATAATTCACCATGTTATCGGGTTCCCTATGCTAGACAAGCCAAAAGCTACCAAAACCCTAAACATGGATGAACTAGCAGAGTTAACTCTTGCCAAGTGGGACAACAGAGGCATGCGACTCAATAGAGTAACAAACATGGAGATGAAATTTGGCATTCATGTGATAGCACACAAGATATACATCTCAAGTAGAGCCAATAATGTTGCATGCGAAGCTGTTGACCTAGCCTATAAAGTTGTCAAGAAAAAATTGGTATTTGACCTAGCAGAATTTCAACTCACTCAGTTAAGAAAGAGCATGGAGAGCATTCGAGTATCAAAAACCAATTAATGTAAGTTTGGTTCTCTTCTAATCTGCATACTATTTTATGTTGAGAAGTTCTTTCCCTCCAAAGGAACAGTAGTATGGAAAAAGGATAGACCAATCATCCATAAAATTAATGATTTCATAGCTGAGATGGGAGATAATTTTGATAGTATCGTGGATGGATACTTTGAAAGTTTCAAACAGAAAATGTAGACTAGATATAGGATTCCCAAACAACTAGTTGAGAAGTACAAAGAAGAAATTTGTTTTCTAGTTGATTGTGATAAAGTGTATATACAAGCAGTAAATCCTAGGGATGCATGGGTACAACCCTTGCCATATGAATTTAATAATGAGGACACTAAAGATATCATAGAGGCTCTTGTGAATGAACCCGTCAATCTAAAGGCACCCTACTTTGGAACCTATGAGGAAGCTAAGAGCAGGATATCTTTGGAAATTGAGATTCCTAAGATATTGAAGAGAGGAAGAAAGAGACTTGATACATTCAAGAAGAAGTATGGCAAGACCTCTGACTCTCCTTGAATATCTGAGAGCAAAGAGTAAATAGTTAACACAGAGGAGATTGAGAAAATTGAATCTGGAAAGGAAGAAACTGATGTTAATCCTCCACAGAAGAAGAGGAAGACAACACCTAAATAGAAGAAGGAAAAAGGCACTACTCCTGTTGTCACCCTGAGAAAATCAAGGAGAAAGCTTATATTAAGTGATGAAGAAGATGAAGATGAAGAAGATACTGTGGTCTTCACAAAACCCACACCCACACTTGATCAAAAGATCAAAGACCTTAAAGAAGGAAGAGTCATGGGTTCTTTGAAATCATTGAAGCAGGATTCTAGGACAGAAGAAGAGAAGAAGAAAATTGAGCAAGCAGTGGTGGAAAAGATGGCAAAGTGGAAATATGACCCTTCTGAGTTGAAAAGTTATATGACTGAAGACTTATTTAAGGCAGTTTCTATTCCCTAGAAGGATGCAGTACAAATTGAAAGAGATATAAGGGAAGAGACATTGAAGCAAGTCATTCCTGCAATGAAAGGCAAAGAAGTGAAATATGCCTTAAGCAAATATGAGAATAATCATACCCCCAGATTTAGGGCATTTCAAATATTGAACAAGAATATAGAAGAAGTAGCTCAGTGTGCCACATTAGTGTGGAAATCAATATTTGAGATTGTAGAAAGCAATGTGAAGGAAGAAGTTTCAAGTTCAGACCCTCCAACATAAGGAAATTGATGACACTCTACCCGAGGTATAGACTATTAAAGAGTCCAACGCTGAGCAGATTGTAGTTGAGGTAATGACATCACTACCCCAATCTCTCATACATAGTATAGTGACTCCAAGCAAAGACAAGGTTGCAGAATATACATCAGAATAGACAAATCCCGAGCAACAGGCTCCTCTTACTACACAGACATGCACACCCGAGTCAATTAAAGGCAAGGTAGACATTTCTACTTTTGATTCATCAGTTAGTATTGATCCAACAATTGGCAATATAAAGGTTAATGACCTAATTGGATTGAAAAATGAAACAAAGGATAAGGTAGATAAAGGTAAGGAAATTGTTCCTTCATCAAGTCCTAAATCAGAGGCATCAATAATTGATGAGATATATCTGGATAGATTGTGATTCCTAATTGGGATCTATCCAACCTATCTGTAGAACAGATGGATATTTTGGGAGAACTGTGGAAGAAAAGGGCCTCACAGGAGAAACTCAGAAAGGAAAGACAAAGGAACAAAGTACTTGAAGATGTAAAAGGCATATTTGTAGATGCTTTGCAGATTGAAGCCAATGAAAGTGACTCAATAATGGACCAACTTGTTGAAATTGTCCACAAGTTCAACATAGACATGAATGGTCAGGAAAAGTTACTTGAGAAGGTGTTGACGGGGTTTTGCTGACCGGGTCCGCCAATAGTCATAAGTTGTCACCGGGTTCCGGGGAAATCGACCAACTCCGCCTGCAAAGGTTTTTCGGGAGAAATAAATCCTCCGGGCCTTCAAGCACCTGGGTGTCGGGTCACGACGGTGTGGGGATCGATTGGGAGAGGTGACTGTTTTCGAGGGGGATAGCTGGTTTCTTCAACTCATTCCTCCGGAGATTCAATATGGTAAGGGTTTCCCAGAGCATTCCACACTTAGCAAATAAAACGAAAAAGATCCTGCAGGGTTAGAAACATTTCATCTAACTATAGTCATGCTAAAATGTCCGGAACATCAATGATACCCTGGTAAACTATACTAAATACCGAAGAAATACAAAACCATCAGCTAGCATTTTATCAGTAGCAAGAGGAAAGAGTTCGTTAATCTACTTTAACATACCAGAGTAAGAGACATACAGAACATTAAAACATGAAATACCATTAACTCAGAAGCAAGAGCGCCAACAACATCATTGCCAAGAATCCTTCCTTCTTCATTAATATTCAGTCTAGCAAGCATTGGTGCGTGATACAATGGTGGCTCTAGGGGAGCATCTAACTACCAAGAACAGAACAATGGAGCATTGAGCTCTACAACTAAAACAAGGAATTACTTAGCTATTGCTATGGAAAACAAAATCATCAATTTCGCCGACCCTTGGAAACGGGCCGATTTGCCTATTTATACAACTCTTTGCTAACCCTAACCCTATTTACATCATGCTTTAATAAAATACAATATCTGGGGGCCGGTACTACCTGCGCCACCCTACAAAAGACCTGGAGACGGAATAGGTCTGTCATGTCAGAAGAATAAGATAAGAGTATACATCAGAAGAATCGGTCTTGAGAAGAGAGCCAGAGAGGAGAAAGAAGAAAGTAGGTCCCTCAAGGACCAAGGCTACATTCCTCATAAATGAGAAATGCGGTACCCTGTCTTCAATGTGCCAGATATACCTTCGAACGGTGCCTCGAGAAGACCACCCTATCAGAGGACCAACTGCCGAGCCGATGCCTCTTTATGTGCCCAACTACCCTCTAACAGTCTTATTAACCACCTCTGAAAGTGACCGGTCGGCCTCGGGGACCGGGACATGGATCACTTTAAAGAATACAAAATTTTGGATCCGGGACTCCAGGATCCGGGAACTTACGTCCCAAAAAGAATAAAGAATACTCAATGTGAGTTTTTCCCCAGCCTCCGGAGAAAGCTTAAGGTTGCTTGTTATCATTGAAGGCCTGAAGGAGGTGGGAAATGTCATCTTCATCTACATTCTTCAGGCTGGCCCTTCTGTGCCTGGCTACTTCAACTTGTTCCCCTAACTCTGAAACATTTACTTTAAATTCATCCGCCATCCTTGCCGCACCACGGCCCTTAAGTATCATTTCGGTTAATTTTTCCATTTGGGCCTCGTCTATCCCCTTCGGGGACTGATATCAGGATTGCATTATTTCATCAAAACTCCCCAAAACTGAATCTTCGGGGGTGTACGTATCTGTACTAAGGGGATCAGCCTCGAAAATCTTTGTTACATAAGAATTGAATAAATTAGAAGGATATTTTACGTTGTGTACCTTCTCTTGCAAGGACTCTACCAGTTGCTTGGTTACCTCCAATGTGAGGTCAAGTATGGCTGCTGAGTCCTTACAAAATCAAATGATTCCTCACCCAGAATTTTGGATTTAGAAATCATATCTTCTCCCAAGGTGAGGAGCTCTTCGAGCTCTACCTTCCACGCCTGGTAATTTTCGGCGTCACTCTCCCACTGCTCAATGAGTGCTTCTGCCTGGTGAATAACTTGCCAGGCCATGTACAAGTCCGGGAGAGTGGACGCTAGGAAACACCGGGTGTTTCCTATCTGTAGGGCGACCCATTCATCTACAGCTTGGGCCTTCTTCTTCATTACTCGCAGGGAGTCTATGTCACTCTGCGGTATTTCTTCTGATGTGGAGGTCTTCGGAGGAGCGACATTGAGGGGTCGGGCCAGCTCGGTAAGCAACCCCATAAGGTTTTCATTCTTCTCTTTTTCAGCCTTGAGCCTCTGGGCCTCCTTTTCGTATCGGGCTTCAACTGCCCTTGCTGCCTCCTTAAGAAAGTCTACCTCACCTTGCTTTCCTCTTTTACCCAGGGATACCTCTGCAACATTGTAGTCTCCGGGGTCTGCGGTTGCTTCATCGGCGTCTGGGGGAGGTGTTGCTACAACGGCGACTGTCTCTCCACCCAACCCAGTTTGCAGAGTATGAACTATCTGGGCTTTCTTCGCCTTTGACGGGGCCTGAACTTGGGCCATCATTTTGGCCAGGGAGAGAGGAATCACCGGAGCAGACTGTGCTTTTCTCTTTTTTCTCTCCACCAGCCACTGAGGTGGGAGAGGTGGCCTTCCTGCCAGAATCTGTTCTCCTGATTCTCTCCCTGTGTCCTGTTGCTATTGCTCCTCTCTGACGGGGACTTCATCCGTCCTCCCTGCCTCAACCTTTTCTGCAGCAGTATTCTCTTTGTCAACCTCCATCTCCTCAGCCTTGTCCTGTATGTCTATTGCTGGGTCTGGACCTTGGTAGGATTCTTCGGTGATTTCCTCTTCGAGCTGCTCCTCTTCTTCTTTTTCTACCAGGGCTTCTTCTTCTGTTGGCAGTAGGGGAGGTATCAGGCCGAGATTCAGCGTTTGGGCCGCTGTGATAACCTGCCCGAAGGTTGCCCCCGGGAGTGGCCTTGGGAACTTGGCGGCTGGGTTTACGGTTATTCCTGAAGGTCCGGTTCCCCCAGGGGATGCCATTTGTTCGCCTAGCTTCAGTTGGTCCACTCCCGAACCTTGCGTTTCTGGAGCCCCAGAGATAATTTCTGGTTCTGGCTCTTTTTCTTCTGTTTCCTGCCCTTGTTCTTGTGCAGGTTCCTCTTCCAAGTCCTCTTGGTCCGCAGCTTCTTGCTCTTTCTCCGGGACTTCCGTCTCTTCTTGTGTGTCGCCCTCCTGCAAATTCCCGAACTGATCGGTCGTAAATACATCGAACTCTTCTTCAGGAGGGGGACTGGTTGGGACCTCTGTCGGCTCCGCTTCTTTCTTCAGTTCCAGGGAACTGGAAGAAAGGATCTCTACTTCTTGGGGGAGGGACGCCACTGGGGCCGGTTCTGCCTTGGGCTGTTTGATGTGCTTTCTCTTCCTCTGGGTGATCAAAGGTGGCCCCGCATCTGCTATTGCTGCTGCCTCCATGGGATCCACCCCCGTTGCCTTGACCATTAGGGCTGCCAGCGACAGGGAGGAAGGAGGACGAATTGGTTCGACCATGAGTGGGGGAGTGGAAAGCCTCGTTATTAACTGCTCCCTCATTTGCTGGGAGGCTGCCACAGATTGCTTAATCTGCTCTTGTATGGGGAGTTCCTGCGCGGAGGGGGTTGTAGCTATCTTTTTTCCCTTGTCTGTGCCCTGTGAAGAAGTCCCGGCCCCCGGGGTCAATTTGCGTCCCGGCGGTGGTGCTAATTTTGGTGCCGGTCGGGAAGCTTGACGCATACTCCCGGGGCACACCCTTTTGAAATAGGTGTGACTTCGCTCGACCACATCTTGAGTGAAGTCCTCAATTGTGGGCCCCTCCTGGGCGGCCCAATCCATTACCGGCAGTGCCATTTTATCGATCCCCTTTTCTTTGTACTGGGGATCTATGGTGGGGGCGGCGTCAAAAAAGCCCGGAGGGAATCTCCGGAGCTTCAGTTCCTGCATCATTCTGGCTGTCATTCTGATGTAATGCTGGCTTCACACATCCACATCATCCTGGCAATCAGCCCAAAAGTCCTCCATATGTATTTGATGGGGCTCCGAAGCCTGGGGCATTGCCGTTACTATTTTTCCATGCGGATCAAAGTTCTTTCGCGCTAGATAGAATTTCTGCAAGTTATAACTTTTCAGCTCATTGTCCGCCTCCTTCGTGGCGGCCAGACTGCAGGTGTAGTTCCCACAGGTGATTGGGAACGAGACGTTGGGGACCTTCTTGAGGCCAAAGAAGGTGTGCAACTCCAGCATTTGTTTGCAATATTCCAGCAGCACGATCTTGTCCCCGCAGTGCCTGGGCAACAAGCAGGGTTTCCCGGAGAAGCCGACGACTCTAATGTATGTATGCTACTAGAAATGAATGTAGTAGTGCCCATACCTAATAACTAACTTCATTTCCTCAGTGGACAGGCGATATCCGGCATCCCGGGTGGGTGTGAGCAGATGGTAGTAAATGAACGCATCATTTACTCGACAGAAACTGGGGAAGCTGGCCTCCCATTGAATTTGTGGGAAATGGTCCCACGGTGCTCTTTGTTCTGGGTCCATCCCGAGCAGGCCATCTGTAAGTAGGCCGTTAGAATGGGGCCTCTGCTGGGCTAGGGCCCAGAAAATGTAAGAAGAAATATAGAACTTCTTTCTCCTCTCTACCTGGAGGAACTGGGAGTCGACGTGATTAGAGATTATTGTGGCCCAGTTAAAGAATTATCCCTTGGTGGAGATGCCGAGGAGGAAATAGTACATCCATTTTGCAAACTCCTGGGCGGAGGGTTGTCCAAATACCCAGGATAATGCTATTATCCCCATCTGGATGCTCTCCTTGAACTCAGAGCGGGGGATTTCTATCTTCATTCTCTTTGGGTCCCTCTTCGGGGCCTTGAGCCACTGGGTATTCAGGTACACCCACTAAACATCCTGCAGTTGAGTAAACTGGTCCAAGGCATCAGCCCTTGTGACCACTGTGGCTCTGTCGAATTGTGGGATTCCCAATCCCGCCCGGAATGTGTCTGGGTCGAGGGACACCAGTGGAGTGGGGTATCCCATAGGTTCCGTTGCTGCAAGCATGACGGCCCGGATGGAAGAATTGTAGTTGGCAGCCAGTGTTAGAATAAGCTCTGGAGATTGCACGAAGCACGGAAAGCAGGCTGCCCGGAGGATCCCGGAACCTCCGACGTTGATCGCCAATTGATCCCCAGCTTGTCGCTGGATGTGCATTACTTTTACTAAGGCTTGCATCTCTGCCCACGTTCTGACGCTGGTGTCAGTTATGAGTTTAACCTTGGACTCAATCTTTGAGCCCGTAATGACGTTGTTCTGCATGAACTTCATGGTGAGGGGCAGTTTCTCCAGGGCCCTCTCCATCTTAGATTTTATAGCTGCCTTGGTCTCCGTCGCTGTGGGTAGTTCTGAACTTCCGGGAGGAGATGATGTGGACGCTTCAGACATGTTTGGAAGACGAAGTCTGGGAACCTGCAAGACAAAGCGATCGTTAGAATATTTTTATTAAAATAAAATAGTTACTCCAGGGTCCGGAGATCTTACCACCGCGGTGTTTGCTTTTCCTGAAAAGTTAGTATCATGCGAGGATAACCCAAAAGCAAAACACAGTATAAACTTAAAGTATCAACATATCCGGGTCTGGGGAATTTTATCACGCTTGGCAAAGACATAGGATGGACGGTGGTAAGAGGCCCGAAGCCCGGAGAAATGACTGTTAGTAAAGATGTATGAAAAGGCAAGTTGTCGAGCCCACGTGGACGCCACGTGCGTTGGCATTAAATAGATGTGATGGTGATGATGGCGGAGCCAACTATCCGAACGCGCGAAAAGGGAAAGCCACTTGGCTGGAATTAATTTTGTGCATGGGACGTAAATGAGGTTCTGACAGCCTTGATGGAGGAGAGAGAAAACCGCCTGTTTGAAACCGACCGAGAGCCGAGTTTGAAACAGGTGGTTTTATGCCTCGAAAGCGAGTTCGAAGGCGAAAACCAGAAGTAAAGGCGACTCAACCAGCTTGTCAAGTTACCTGGAAGGATATACACGAGGCTGAGGGGTATATACAGAGAATGGAAGGAGATATACAGGGGTTTTACAACTATAATACATATATACATGAATATACAATGCAAAGACTTACGCAGGAAACCAGACAAGGCGGAAACAAATATATAACACCATTTACATTATTTACGCTATTTACAGATTTTACATTATTTACAGAAAAACAACTTCTGCACAAAGGGCAGACGACCCTCTAGCAGAGCCGACCGACCAACGGGTGGCAAAAACCAGAAACAAAGGACCGAACCAGACGAAACACAGAGAAGCAAAGCAAAACCAGACAAACAAAAATGAAACAAAAACCGAAGCAAAACCAAAAACTGGAAGCAAAACAGAGAGGGGGGAGGCGGAAGCACCAACCTGAAAACACAGAAGGCGGAAGAAAAGGAAGATTACCACTGGGGCTCGAGTTGTCGAACTATCAGAATCACCACCATGAAGCACTCGCAATTGCCTGAGAACACAGAAGGTGTTTAAGCTTTGATTATCACAAATTCTCTGCAGACGTGCTGTTAATTGCTTTAAAATCGCTCTAAGTGCTCGAAGGTTTTAATCGCGGTAAGTGTGAAAGTGACAGATAAGACCTATTTATACCCGCGGTAAAAAGGGCAATCCTCCGCCTTCCGGCGATCTCTAGATAGGCAAAAACTCTGGACTCCGGGCTCGGGGATTCCTCGTGATGATATACCTAAGAAAATCACGACGAAGAATCCCGGAGTCTGGAATCTGGTTCCCAACAAAAGGCAATCTCCGGGACCGTAGTCCCGGAGGAGAAAACCAAAACAACAAAATGACACGCTGGGGAAGAAAACCCCGGAGAAAGAAAACAAAAGGGAAAGAAAGACAAGGCAAAGCCCGCAAAGCAAAAGCAGGCAAAAGCAAAAAGGGGGACCCAACATTTTGCACACAAAATGTAGGGACGGGGATGCAGGGCATAACAAATGGCGACTATCTGGGACAAATGCCTTAGCGCATTTGAGAACTATAGAATCTCTGGTTAGCAAAACTGGAACAAGCCGCTTCAGGAAGTGTCTGACAGGCAAAGGGCAACGTATCCGAGAGAATCCAACCACGCAGGAGCCAGTCCGTAGTCTTTCATAAGTGGTGTCGTGTGTGCTTTGGAAGGAAATCAAGCCGATGACCTTTAGGAGGAATAGAGAAGAGGCACTAATCACATCGAACCAGTCATCAATTTGCTCGTTTCTGCCAGAGACCGGAGTTTCATCCCGCTTTTCCCCTTGTTATTTTATTTGTTCCTAGGTAGGGGAAGGTGGTACTTCTTTCACCATTAAGCTTAAGCTTAGATAATTTTAATGGTGGTGCTTCTTTCACCTATCCACCTGTGTTTAGATATTCGAAGAGGGGATAAAGGTCCAGACCCGGGAGGAATTTCTTTAGCTTTTCAGACGTGGGTCAACCAATTAGTACAGCCGATCTACCCTCGGTGTGTCCGATTACTTGTTCCTTGTATTATTATTTATGTTCACTGATTGCCAGATTCCGGAAAAAAAATGCCCAAAGGAGATTCTTTAAAACGTGCCATATCCTACGAAAAGAACCCCGGAGACCGGGTTGGTTCCACCGGGCTAAAGATAGATTCTAAAGTTCACCATACCGTAGATATTGTACCGGAGGCCAAAGTTATGCGAAGCATTCCAATTCCTGCAAGACGAAACAAAACACTAGGACCTAAAAGAAAACCAAAAGCGAAAACAAAAACAACCAAAGGGGACTGCCCCGGAGGACAGTCGAGAAGACTATTTACAAGGCAGGGTACCTTGCAACGAGACACCCGGAAGAGACATATTTACAAGCGGAAGGCTTTACATATAGTACAACTTAGGCCAACTTGCCCTATTCGAAATAGTGTTTGAGAAAGTGTCCATTAATGGGCAATGCAACAGGTTCCCCAGTCAAAGTGTTGAGACGGTAAGTATTTGCCCCACAGATTTCTGAAATTAGGTATGGTTCGAGCCAGAGCCGTTGGAACTTGGTATGCTTTTCTTTCTTCTCTCGGGCCTTGTCCCACAAAAGGACCAGATCCGAGATCTGAAAAGCCTTGTATTGGGCTCTTTTGTCAAACCATCTTTTTACCACTGCTTGGTGATGCGCGAAATGTTCAAGGGCTGCGTGTCGTTGTTCTTCCATTCACACCAGATTCAAAAGTCGAACCTCCACAATGTTGTCCCTGTTGTTGAATTCCTGCATGAACTGTAATACTGGGATCTACAAATTGACTAGGAATACGGGGTTCTGGCCATAAACCAGGTGGAATGGTGACGTTCCCAGGGCGGCCTTAATGCGAATGCGATCTGCCCAGAGGGTGAATTTCAACTTTTGGTGCCAATCCCAGGGACTCTGTTCTAACAAATGTTTGATCACTTCAAGCAAATTCTTGCTTGTTGATTCAGCAACGCCATTTCCCTGGGGATAATAGTTGCTGGAGAACTTCAGTATGATCTTCCGATTATAGGTCCATTCAAGCAACTGCGCTGAAGAAAACGTCGGACCATTGTCACATACTAAAGCGAAGGGCATTCCAAACCGTGTGATGATGTTTTCTTCCAAGAACTTGATAACTACGTCTGCCGTGTTATTTTTTCAAGGTATAGCTTCAGACCACCGAGTGCAGTAATCAGTAGCAGTAAGGATGTACCGGTGGTTGGCAGATGAGTTGGGGTTGATCTCCCCGATGAAGTCAAATGCCCATTGGGCAAAGGGTCTAGCCTTGTAGACTGGTTGTAGAGGCATAGCCATTTTACGCTCGCGATGCGCTGCAGTTTGACAAGTATGACATTTCCTAACATGAGCGTAAACATCTTTGAAGATACAGGGCCAATAATATCCAGCCTGGAGGATCTGATGGGCAGTGGCGTTAGCTGAGCCATGCCCGGTTCCAAACTGTCCGTGGAATTTGTTGATTATTCTTACAGCTTGGTCTCTGTCGATGCACCGGAGGTACACCCCCTCATAATTTTTGCGGTAAAACGCAGAGTTTTTAATCATGAAGTGTGCGCTTTTCATCCGCAGGGCGCGGCGTTTGTGGGAAGGCAACCCCTCCGGACATTTGTTATTTAGTAACAAGTACACCAAATCGGTATACCATGGGTCTTGGGTGATGGACTCCACCGTGTAAGTCTGACATTCTTTGCGGGGAGTCTCTTCTGCCATCGCCTGACTTAGTCCTTGGCTCCGGACAATTTTCATGGGCTGTATTTCTAAGTCATATTCATAGAGGATGGCCATCCATTTCCCCCGTCTCTTGCCCAATTCACTTTGCATCAGCAAAGATTTTACGGCCTGGTCTGAGATAATAGCGTGCACTTTGCTTCGGAGAATATAATACCAGAATTTCTTCACGGCGCGAACTAGAGCAAAGGCCTATTTCTCTAGTGACGAATACCAGACTTCAGCATTCTTGAAGGGGGAACTCATGAAAGCTATTGGTCGTTCCTCCCCTTCAACCTTTTGGGTCAACACTGCCGCAGCGGAATGCGGCGAAGCAAATGAATAAATGCAAAACGGAAGGGAATAGTCTGGACTAGCCAGGACCGGTGCCTCCATTATGGTTTGTTTGATTTGGGCGAATGCCCGCTTTGCTTCAGAACTCCACTCAATTTTGGTATCCTTTTTCATCATCTCATTGAGTGGTTTAACTATTTCTGCGAATCCCGTGATGAATCGTCGTACGAAGTTGATTTTTCCAAAAAAGGATCGCATTTCTTTCTTGCTGCCAGGCATCTGTAGATTCAGCAATGCCTCAACTCTATCAGGGTCGATGGATATACCCTTCTCAGAGACTGTATGCCCGAGCAACTTCCCCTTGGTGACCCTGAATATGCACTTCTTAGGGTTGAGGGATATTCCATACCGGTGACACCTCTCACAGATCTGAGCGAGGTGGGCAGGGTGATCATGCTTGTCCCAGGAAAAGATGGTCAAATCATCCATGTAGATGATTATGCACCAATTTACGAGGCCCTCAAACGCAATATCCATGGCCTTTTGAAATGTAGCCCCTGCATTGATCAAACTGAAGGGCATTCTTCTATATGCAAACGTTCCCCACTTGGTGGTAAATGCTATTTTCTCTCTATCCTCATACTTGACCATGACCTAGTTGTATCCCGAGTATCCATCCAAGAAAGACATCATCTGGGATCCATTCACTATTTGCAACACCTCATCCAACGAGGGGAGAGGGTGATTGTCCTTCTTGGAGGCCTTGTTCAAATTTTGAAAATCCACGCAAAGGCGGATCTCACCATTTTTCTTCATGACAGGAACCAAGTTGTCAACCCACGTAGTGTGCCAGATTGGGAAGATTATCCGGGCTGACAGCAGTTTTTCTACCTCCTGACGAATTAGAGGTTCTATTAGGGGGTTGACTGGTCTTTTCTTTTGCTGAAAGGGCTTAGCATCAAGTTTCAGAGGAATAGTGTGGGTCATGATAGATGTATCATACATTTTCAAGTCTTCATAACCCCAGGCAATTACATCTATGTATTCTCGGAGAACCGCGAGAATCTTCTCCTTCTCCTCAGGGGAACAGGAGGTACCTATGTGGATGATTTTCTCTTCACCGGGCTGACCGATGTTGACCTTTTCAAACTTTCCTCCCTCAGGGGAGGATGACACCTTCTCACAGGCCCGAGGGTCCGAGTCGAAGATTCGTTCTAGCGCAACCATCCCCTTAGGGATGGTTTTAGTGGGAAAATCCATGATCCCATCATCTTCATCACCCTGCCCAGTATCGTCATGGTCTCATTCCTCCACTATCTGATCCTCAAAGACACCAACGTTGGCCATGAAGGCCAAGATATGCTGATCATCCTCAAAAACCTGAAAGTGGGTGACATTGTCTGGAATGGACGGGGTGGGGACCATCTCAACTGAGAATCTTCGGAGTCGTGATCCGGCCATTGCCTCAAGTGTGCTGGCAGAAATGGCAAGGGCGTCCGGGACATAATTCTGTCACCGGGGAATGAGATCAATGCCAAAGGCATCAAAATCTTTGATAAGGATCCAAGCCCGGTTGCGGTAAGCGGCCAGCCTTTTGTCATGACATGTATATTGACTCTGAACTTGTTTAACAATCAACTCTGAATCACCCAAAGCCCGGAGGCGGGTGATACCTTTCCTTAGTGCGAATAAGAGTCCAAGGACCAAAGCCTTGTACTCTATGACGTTGTTTGTACAGTTAAACTACAGCCTGTAGGACGCGAGGAAGGATTTCCCTCGCGGGTTGATTAATTCTACCCCGACCCCACAGCCCTGTTTGGATCGTGACCCATCAAACTTAAGGGTCCATAAGTCATTGTTTGCAATCTGGGGCTGGGGAGGAGGAATTCTCTTTGGATTATTGCTGGGAGATTTAGGAGGTGTCTCCTGGACTGCCAGCGTGAGAGTGGAAGTTTCCTCCGGAGTTCTTGGAATTTGGGATTCCCGGGGAGATGACACCAAAGGAGCACCTCCCATAGGAGTACCGGGTCCCGGGGAATCCACTAAATGTTGCTTGTTCCAGAGGGTATCGAGTTGCCGGTTAGCGATCAAAATACATGGCTCACACTCAAGCTCTAAATGTTTTTGGTAGTGCACTCGGCACCAAGTGCCGGACAGGAGTGTGGCAAGGGTTGCTGTGGCGCCTTGAGAGCTGACTTCAACCCTCATCTTTTCTTTGAGATCTCATGCTCTTTGAAGTACAACGGGGTCTTCTCCAGGGATGAAATCGAAGGTTAAGATTTCAAGAGGTCGGTACACCCCCAGAGAAGTCTCAGAGAAAAGGACTTCGTTGACCCTCCCAACCTCGGTAAGGGCCTGTTTCATCCGGGGTTCACTTTCGACCTGGATCTGGTTTGATTCTCCTTCCCATGGAAGCCATAAATGGGTGAAGTCAGTCGAGAAGTATCCGTTCAAGGACTTAGACCAATTGTGACTTAGTAACATCCCATAGGTCTCTGGGATGTCCACCACTTGGATGTCAATGATGCTGGCTATCCCGGGGTCCTGGATAAGATGTATCCGGACGTTCTTCAATTCCCCCACCATTTTTATAGCAGTTTTATCCAACTGGATTACTGCGCCGTTAGACGGGGTGGGGTGGAGTCCGAGATTATGAAAAATGGACAAGGGAATGATGTTACCCGAAGCTTCGGAGTCTACTAAGCAGTTGTGTATATTTTTTCCGTAAATGTTTAGGCCTAGTAGGAAGGGAGGATCCTCATTATTTCCCCGGAAGACAGCCGCATTAGCATCTTCGAATGAGACAGTCTTTGGTGGGCGGATAACTGCTTCCGAGTTCCCTAAAAGCTTTAGAAGAGACTTCTTCTACTCGGGACAATTTAGCAAAACCTCCATCAAGGTCATGGAGGTGGTGGTCCATTCTAACGCTTTCGTAATATTGAACCTTCCTCCGGGGAACTGGTGATTTTCCTCTGTGAGATCTTTTGTATGGTTAGAGCTGGGACCTTTTGGAGGTACGGGTCGATCAGTCGTGTTGTTCCAGGGAGGAGGAGTGTCTTTGACGGGAGGTGTAGGCGTGTAAGTTGGTCCTTTACCCGCCTGGATCCGAGTATTGTATGGAGCCCGTGGGTTAGTAAAGGTGTTGGCCTCAAAAGGCGGGATGGATTCGTCAAAGAATCCCTGCAGTTTAGATTCTTCTTCATCTTCTCCGGAAGTTTCGAAGAAGATGGTGTCACAGGTAAAAGCACTGTGGGTTGTCTCCTGGACAGGGGGTTCTGGAGGGGTAGTATCGTGCGACTGTTGCCTGTCCAGTTGGGAGATCATGATAACTTTCTCCAAAGTGGCGCAATTCACCTCGTTGTGTGAACCTGTATCGTGTAATCTACACCAGTTAGTCATCGGCTGGAAGTCTGCGACTGGCGTAAAATATGATGGTCCAGCACCATTCTAGCTGGCGTTTTGGTTCAGAGGTGGGCCTCCTTTGTTAGCGTTATTATTCCACTGTTGTTGGTTGGGCTTAGGCCCATTGTTAAAGTTTCTTCCCCTGGCATTGTTATTTCGTTGGCCGGAGAAGATATTTCCCCTCTGGGAATTTGAGTTCTGGGGTGCGTAGGACCCTGCCTTCAGCTGGCCCATGTCCATAGTCAGGGTGGACAATATTTGCCAGAGGGATTCGACCTCGGCGGTCAACTGAGTGTTAGCATCACAATGTGACGGTTGTGGTTGTTGTTGGCTTCCCGGGAAGGCAGTAGGATTCACCGGAGTCAAGGGCGGCAATCCTCCAGCCGCGGACGACTGGAAGAATGGCACTCCGGACAGTTGTGTTTGAGTCTGTTGTGTCTGCTGTGGCTGATTCCAAGGGAAGACTTCCAGACCCGGCGTGATTTGGGTCTAGGCTGGGTAAACATGCCGTGCCTGTTGGTCTATCACGGGCGGTGGAGGATTTATCGCCATTGAAAGGGCACCCATTGCCAGATTGGGATTGTAACCCTCAGCGTAAGCAATTCCGTCAGGGATCATGTTGAAAGGCGTGTTCTGTCCAATCCTACCCGGGGATTTGTTGAGACCACGAGACAACTCTAGGGCTAGGTTGTAGACTTTTGCCAAGGTGTCCCGGTCGCCCGAGGCGGTTGTTCTCCAAAGGAGGGTGGCAATGAAAGGGTCCATCGCATTGAGATATGTCTGTATGGTTACGTCTGGAGATGGGACAAAAGGGTCCGTGCACCACTTCAGGGCATGTTGGAACCTATGATTGAATTTTGCAAGAGGTTCGTTGGGTTCCTTTTTGATGGAGATGAACTGGCTACGGGACCAGGCCGGGTCCACATGCACGCGAAAGGCAGCCAGGAAGGCGTCCTCCATATCCTGCCAAGTGTTGATGGAGTTGGTAGGAAAGTTAAGGTACCAGTTCAACTCACTTTGTCCTAAGGACAGGGGGAACATGCGGGTCACAACATCTTCATGTTGGATCTGGTGCCGATTCATGGCATCTTTGTATGTCTGTAAGTGTTCTTCTGCGGTCCGTGAGCCTAAGTGCTCATATCGTGGGTAGATCTTCTCCGGGTGAGAGGGTAAATCATTGGTCGCGCCCGAAAAAGTGCCCATTGGGGACCCAGTGTTTCCGAAATATGTAGCCATTGGGGAAACTATATGTCAGGTAGTTTGGGTACTGGTTCCCGAGATTATCTAGGGAGTTTGAGTATTCAGGGGTATGGTAGATCCCCAGACAATAGTGGCTGGTAGGACTTTCGAGGTCTGTTTCTTTCGAGCAGGGAGCTCGAGTTTGACAAACTTTCTGGGATTCGGGGCAGACCTAAGAACTCTTTCAAATTTAGCTAGGGAAAAAGACCCAATCTCGCTGAAGGCTTGCCTCCTAAAACTACAACTCAGGGAACCCTCAGAAGGCGTAAAATTAGAATCTCTGAAGGGGATAAGCCCATGCCCTCCTTCTAGCGCCAGTTTCTATTGACGGGGTTTTGCTGACTGGGTCCGCCAATAGTCATAAGTTGTCACCGGGTTCCATAAGCAATCGGCCAACTCCGCCTGCAAAGGTTTTTCGTGGGAAATAAATCCTCCGGGCCTTCAAGCACCTGGGTGTCGGGTCACGACGGTGCGGGGCTCGGTTGGGAGAGGTGACTTTTTTCGAGGGGGATAGCTGGTTTCTTCAACTCATTCCTCCGGAGATTCAATATGGTAAGGGTTTCCCAGAGCATTCCACACTTAGAAAATAAAACGAAAAAGATCCTGCAAGGTTAGAAACATTTCATCTAACTATAGTCATGCTAAAATGTCTGGAACATCAATGATACCCTAGTAAACTATACTAAATACTGAAGAAATACATAACCATCAGCTAGCATTTTATCAGTAGTAAGAGGAAAGAGTTCGTTAATCTACTTTAACATACCAGAGTAAGAGACATACAGAACATTAAAACATGAAATACATTAACTCAGAAGCAAGAGTGCCAACAACATCATTGCCAAGAATCCTTCCTTCTTCATTAATATTCAGTCCAGCAAGCACTGGTGTGTGATACAATGGTGGCTCCAGGGGAGCATCTAACTACCAAGAATAGAACAATGGAGCATTGATCTCTGCAAATAAAACCAAGAATTACTTTGCTATTTCTATGGACAACAAAATCATCAATTTCACCGACTCTTGGAAACGGGCCGATTTGCCTATTTATACAACTCTTTGCTAACCCTAACCCTATTTACATCATGCTTTAATAAAATACAATATCTGGGGGCCGGTACTACTTGTCCCACCCTACAAAAGACCTGGAGATGGAATAGGTCTGTCATGTCAGAAGAATAAGATAAGAGTATACATCAGAAGAATCGATCTTGAGAAGAGAGCCAGAGAGGAGAAAGAAGAAAGTAGGTCCCTCAAGGACCGAGGCTACATGCCTCATAAATGAGAAATGCGGTGCCCTGTCTTCAATGTGCCAGATGTACCTTTGAACGGTGCCTCGAGAAGACCACCCTGTCAGAGGACCAACTGCCGAGCCGACGCCTCTTGATGTGCCCAACTACCCTCTAACAGTCTTATTAACCACCTCTGAAAGTGACCGGTCAGCCTCGGGGACCGGGACACGGATCACTTTAAAGAATACAAAATTTTGGATCCGGGACTCCGGGATCCGGGAACTTACGTCCCAAAAAGAATAAAGAATACTCAATGTGAGTTTTTCCCCGGCCTCCGGAGAAATCTTAAGGTTGCTTGTTATCGTTGAAGGCCTAAAGGAGGCGGGAAATGCCGTCTTCATCTACATTCTTCAGGCTGGCCCTTCTGTGCCTGGCTACTTCAACTTGTTCCCCTAACTCTGAAACATTTTCTTTAAATTCATCCGCCATCCTTGCCGCGTCACAGCCCTTAAGTATCATTTCGGTTAATTTTTCCATTTGGGCCCCGTCTACCCCCTCCGGGGATTGATATCGGGATTGCATTATTTCATCAAAACTCCCCAAAACTGAATCTTCAGGGGTGTACATATCTGTACTAAGGGGATCAGCCCCAGAAATATTTGTTACATAAGAATTGAATAAATTACAAGGATATTTTACGTTGTGTACCTTCTCTTGCAAGGACTCTACCAGTTGCTTGGTTACCTCCAATGTGAGGTCAAGTCTGGCGTGCTGAGTCCTTACAAAACTAAATGATTCCTCACCCAAAATTCTGGATTCAGAAATCATATCTTCTCCCAAGGTGAGGAGCTCTTCGAGCTCTACCTTCCACGCCTGGTAATTTTCGGCGTCACTCTCCCACTGCTCAATGAGTGCTTCTGCCTGGTGAATAACTTGCCGGGCCATGTACAAGTCCGAGAGAGTGGACGCTAGGAAACGCCGGGTGTTTCCTATCTGTAGGGCGACCCATTCATCTACAGCTTGGGCCTTCTTCTTCATTACTCGCAGGGAGTCTATGTCACTCTGCGATATTTCTTCTGATGTGGAGGCCTCCGGAGGAGCGACATTGAGGGGTCAGGCCAGCTCGGTAAGCAACCCCATAAGGTTTGCATTCTTCTCTTTTTCGGCCTTGAGCCTCTGGGCCTCTTTTTCGTATCGGGCTTCAACTGCCCTTGCTGCCTCCTTAAGCAAGTCTACCTCACCTTGCTTTCCTCTTTTACCCAAGGATACCTCTGCAACATTGTAGTCTGCGGGGTCTGCGGTTGCTTCATCGGCGTCTGGGGGAGGTGTTGCTACAACGGTGACTGTCTCTCCCCCCGGCCCAGTTCATAGAGTATGAACTGTTCAGGCTTTCTTTGCCTTCGGCGGGGCCTGAACTTGGGCCATCATTTCGGCCAGGGAGAGAGGAATCACCAGAGCGGACTGTGCTTTTCTCTTTTTGCTCTCCACCAGCCACTGAGGTGGGAGAGGTGGCCTTCCTGCCAGAATCTGTTCTCCTAATTCTCTCTCGGTGTCCTGTTGCTGTTGCTCCTCTCCGATGGGGACTTCATCCGTCGTCCCTGCCTCAACCTTTTCTATAGCAGTATTCTCTTTGTCAACCTCCATCTCCTCAGCCTTGTCCTGTATGTCTATTGCTGGGTTTGGACCTTGGTAGGATTCTTCGGGGATTTCGTCTTCGAGCTGCTCCTCTTCTTCTTTTTCTGCCAGGGCTTCTTCTTCTGTTGGCAGTAGGGGAGGTATCAGGCTGAGATTCAACGTTTGGGCCGCTGTGATAACCTGCCTGAAGGTTGCCCCCGGGAGTGGCCTTGGGAACTTGGCGGCTGGGTTTACGGTTATTCCTGAAGGTCTGGTTCCCCCAGCGGATGCCATTTGTTCACCTAGATTCAGTTGGTCCACTCTCAGACCTTGCATTTCTGGAGCCCTAGACATAATTTTTGGTTTTGGCTATTTTTCTTCTGTTTCCTGCCCTTGTTCTTGTGCAGGTTCCTCTTCCAAGTCCTCTTGGTCCGCAGCCTCTTGTTCTTTCTCAGGGAGTTCCGTCTCTTCTTGTGTGTCACCCTCCTACAAATTCCTGAACTCATCGGTCGTAAATACATCAAACTCTTCTTCAGTAGGGGGACTGGCTGGGACCTCTGTCAGCTCTGCTTCTTTCTCCAGTTCCGGGGAACTGGAAGAAAGGATCTCTACTTCTTGGGGGAGGGATGCCACTGGGGCCGGTTCTGCCTTGGGCTGTTTGATGTGCTTTCTCTTCCTCTGGGTGATCAAAGGTGGCCCTGCATCTGCTATTGCTGCTGCCTCCATGGGATCCACCCCCATTGCCTTGACCATTAGGGATGCCAGCGACGGGGAGGAAGGAGGACGAATTGGTCCGGCCATGAGTGGGGGATTGGCAAGCCTCGTTATTAACTGCTCCCTCATTTGTTGGGAGGCTACCACAGATTGCTTAATTTGCTCTTGTATGGGGAATTTCTATGTGGAGGGGGTTGTAGCTATCTTTTTTCCCTTGTTTGCGCCCTGCGAATAAGTCCTGGCCCCCAGGGTCAATTTGGGTCCCGGCGGTGGTGCTAATTTTGGCACCGATCGGGAAGCTTGACGCATACTCCCGGGGCACACCCTTTTGAAATAGGCGTGACTTCGCTCGACCACATCTTGAGTGAAGTCCTCAATTATGGGCCCCTCATGGGCAGCCCAATCCATTGCCGGCAGTGCCATTTTATCAATCCCCTTTTCTTTGTACTGGGGATCTATGGTGGGGGTGGCGTCAGAAAAGCCCGGAGGGAATCTCCAGAGCTTCAGTTCCTGCATCATTTCGGATGTCATTCTGATGTAATGTCAGCTTCGCACATCCACATCATCCTGGCAATCAGCCCAAAATTCCTCCATATGTATTTGATGGGGCTCCGAAGCCCGGGGCATTGTCATTGCTATTTTTCCATGCGGATCAAAGTTCTTCCGCGCTAGATAGAATTCCTGCAAGTTATAACTTTTTAGCTCATTGTCTGCCTCCTTCGCGATGGCCAGACTGCAGGTGTAGTTCCCACAGGTGATTGGGAACAAGACGTTGGGGACCTTCTTGAGGCCAAAGAAGGTGTACAACTCCAGCATTTGTCTGCAATATTCCAGCAGCACGATCTTGTCCCCGCAGTGCCTGGGCAACAAGTAGGGTTTCCCGGAGAAGCCGACGACCCTAATGTATGTATGCTGCTGGAACTAAATGTAGTAGTGCCCATAGCTACTAACTAACTTCATCGCCTCAGTGGACAGGCGATATCTGGCATCCTGGGTGGGTGTGAGCAGATGGTAGTAAACGAACGCATCGTTTACTCGGCAGAAACTGGGGAAGCTGGCCTCCCATTGAATTTGTGGGAAATGGTCCCACAGTGCTCTTTGTTCCGGGCCCATCCCGAGCACGCCATCTGTAAGTAGGCTGTTAGAATGGGGCCTCTGCTAGGCTAGGGCACTGAAAACGTAAGAATACATATAGAACTTCTTTCTCCTCTCTACTTAGTAGAACTAGGAGTCGACGTGATTAGAGATTATTGCGGCCCAGTCGAAGAATTCTCCCTTGGTGGAGATGCCGAGGAGGAAATAGTATATCCATTTTGCAAACTCCTAGGCGGAGGGTTTCCCAAATACTCGGGATAATGCTATTATCCCCATCTGGATGCTCTCCTTGAACTCAGAGCGGGGGATTTCTATCTTCATTCTCTTTGGGTCCCTCTTCGGGGCCTTGAGCCAGTGGGTATTCAGGTACACCCGGGCAACATCCTCCAGTTGAGTAAACTGGTCCAAGGCATCAGCCCTTGTGACCACTGTGGCTCTGTCGAATTGTGGGATTCCCAATCCCGCCCGGAATGTGTCTGGGTCGAGGGACACCAGTGGAGTGGGGTATCCCGTAGGTTCCGTTGCCGCAAGCATGACGGCCCGGACGGAAGAATTGTAGTTGGCGGCCAGTGTTAGAATAAGCTTCGAAGATTGCACGAAGCACAGAAAGCAGGCTGCCCGGAGGATCCCGGAACCTCCGACGTTGATCACCAATTTATCCCTAGCTTGTCGCTGGATGTGCATTACTTTTACTAAGGCTTGCATCTCTGCCCACGTTCTGATGCTGGTGTCAGTTATGAGTTTAACCTTGGACTCAATCTTTGAGCCCGTAATGACGTTGTTCTACATGAACTTCATGGTGAGGGGCAGTTTCTCCAGGGCCCTCTCCATCTTAGATTTTATAGCTGCCCTGGTCTCCGTCGCTGTGGGTAGTTCCAGACTTCCGGGAGGAGATGATGCAGACGCTTCAGACATGTTTGGAAGACAAAGTCTGGGAACCTGCAAGATAAAGCGACCGTTAGAATATTTTTATTAAAATAAAATAGTTACTCCGGGGTCCGGAGATCTTACCACCGCGGTGTTCTCTTTTCCTGAAAAGTTAGTATCATGCAAGGATAACCCAAAAGCAAAACATAGTATAAACTTAAAGTATCAACATATCCGAGTCTGGGGAATTTTATCACGCTTGGCAAAGACACAGGATGGACGGTGGTAAGAGGCCTGAAGCCCGGAGAAATGACCGTTAGTAAAGATGTATGAAAAGGCAAGTTGTCGAGCCCACGTGGACGCCACGTGCGTTGGCATTAAATAGATGTGATGGTGATGACGGCGGAGCCAACTGTCTGAACACGCGAAAAGGGAAAGCCACTTGGCTGGAATTGATTGCGCGCATGGGACATAAATGAGGTTTTGACAGCCTTGATGGAGGAGTGAGAAAACCACCTGTTTGAAACTGGCCGAGAGCCGAGTTTCAAACAGGTGGTTTTCTGGCTCAAAAGCGAGTTTGAAGGCAAAAACTAGAAGCAAAGGCGACTCAACCAGCTTGTCGAGTTACTTTGAAGGATATACACGAAGCCGAGGGGTATACACAAAGAACAGAAGGAGATATACAGGGGTTTTACAACTATAATACATATATACATGAATATAGAACGCAAAGACTTACGCGGTAAACTTGACAAGGCGGAAACAAATATATACAACCATTTACATTATTTACGCTATTTACAGATTTTACATTATTTACAGAAAAACAACTTCTACACAAAGGGCGGACGACTCTCTGGCAGAGTCGACCCACCAACGGGCGGCAAAAACCAAAAATAAAGGACCGAACCAGACGAAACACAGAGAAGCAAAGCAAAACCAGACAAACAAAAATGAAATGAAAACTGAAGAAAAACCAGAAAGCGAAAGCAAAACAGAGAGGGGGGGAGGCGGAAGCACCAACCTGAAAACACAGAAGGCAGAAGAAAAGGAAGATTACCACGGGGGCTCGAGTTGTCGAACTGTCAGAATCACCACCACGAAGCACTCGCAATTTCCTGAGAACACAGAAGGTGTTTAAGCTTTGATTATCACAAATTCTCTGCAAACGCACTGTTAATTGCTTTAAAATCGCTCTAAGTGCTTGAAGGTTTTAATCGTGGTAAGTGTGAAAGTGACAGATAAGACCTATTTATACCCGCGGTAAAAAGGGCAATCCTCCGCCTTCCGGTGATCTCCGGAGAGGAAAAACCTCCGGACTCCGGGCCCGGGGATTCCTCGTGATAATATACCTAAGAACATCACGATGAAGAATCCCGGAGTTCGGAATCCGGTTCCCAATAAAAGGTGACCTCTGGGACCGGAGTCCCGGAGGAGAAAACCAAAACAACAAAATGACACGCCGGGGAAGAAAACCCCGGAGAAAGAAAACAAAAGGGAAAGAAAGACAAGGCAAAGCCCGCAAAGCAAAAGAAAAAAGGGGGACCCAATATTTTGCACACAAAATGTAGGGACAGGGATGTAGGGCATAACAGAAGGTAGAGAATAAATTTGAGAACAAGGTTCTAGAGAGCATTACAAAGAAGATTGCAATTGACCATGTACAACTTACACAGATTATCAACACTCTAGAAACCACTGTGAAAAATGTGGTAGCATTATTTGTAAAGTTGAGTGACTCCTCCAACTTTACCATGGAAATCAAGAATAAGATAGTAAAGATAGATGCTAACATGAAGGAAAGTGCAAGGCAGTTAGCACTTGACTCTAGCACCAGTTCTTCTCACTTTATGAAAGTAAAGTATCTTATTGATTTGCATGCTGAAGTGTTGAGAGAAGAAGCAAGAATCAGAGAATCTCTTATAACTAGAATGCAGAAATGTATAACACATGCTAAAAATCTCATCCATGAAAACAACTTCTCAATTGCCGAGCTAATGATAGAGCTATCTGCAGAACTACAAGTGGAATTGAACATCTTGAAGGTGTTACAGGATAATTGGGACAACACTCTGTCTCAAATTTTGAAGGTACATAGTGATTTTCTTTCTACTTCGGGATAACCCTGTAGATGACATTCCTTTTTGGCATTCTTGTCAAAGAAAAGGGGGAAATATAATTGTATAAGAGGGAGGTGTCATTGTAAATATCACATGTACAGTGAATAGTGTAGAAGATATATGTTACAATAACAATTTTGAAAAATACAAAAATAGAGTCAGTCAAACTTGAGAAGCAGAACAAGTGTCAAAACCCGAGCAATCTGTAAGGGGGAGTTTTGACATATCATATACAGAGTATAATGATAAGTTTTTTTGTCACTAATGCCAAAGGGGGAGATTGTAGACCTTATGGCGAGACATGTTGTCAATTAGTGTCAAAACACTTAGTCATTCAATGTTACCCGAGTATACAGAGTTACCCGAGTATACAATGTCGCCCGAGTGTTTAGCATCACCCAAGTCTTTAGTATCGCCCAAGTGACATTTTATCACCCAAGTAGTCTTTTGGACCCGAGTGACAGTTTGAAGCCGACTTTGCATATATTGTTAAACATATATTTGTTTATTGCAAGTTGACTTACAAGGTTATTTGTTGGATAAAGATATATTGTAAGATAGTTTGTTTATCCAATATGTAGAATGTAGTATGCTGAATGTATGTAGTATGAATGTATAATCAAAAGATGGATATGATTATGTGAATGATAGTTTGAGTTAAGTGAAGAAGTGTTTAGGACATCATAGACTTATCTATCACATTCAGGTGATCAGTTATATTTCAAAGGATCTTATTCAGCAATCACACTTGCACAGAGTAGATCATCAACTGGTTCATTCTCACAGGTGGATCAGCAAAATCCTTTAACAAGGTGGACCTGACAGTCATTTCTTTAAATCTCTTAACAGAGTTGCATTACATATTGTATTGTACAAAATCCTTTAACAAGGCGGACCTAACAGTCCTTTCTATGCTTCTAATAGGGTAGACCATTAGAAGTGGTCATTATAAGCTTTAAAAGGCTAAATTTATACTGCAGTACTAAATCTTGTGGGTATCATCCCCACCCTAGTTTTACTTTCTTTTGGAAGGTTTCTGGGTAACCAAATATTGTGTTATGTGTTGTATCTGATTCTTTACTTTCAATTTATATGCATGCAAACAAATAATCTAATCTAATTATGGATTAAAAGGACTAAGTTTTATTGATTCCTGATTCACCCCCCCCCCCTCTTAGTCATTGGGCACATCATATAATTCCAACACTATTAGTATTTGTCAAGGCAAGTACCTCATTGGTGGTAGTGGAGCTTTGAATATCTTTTGGGAACAATATCTTAGCTCCTTCATAGATCAACCTCTGAAATCTTTCTTTGGAGATTTGTATAGTCGCTATTACATGTTTCAAGATGGAAAAATGTGTGAGTTTTGGATTAAACTCAGTAAGAACCCTCTTCTTATCTTGGAAAATATCCTCATTTCTTTGTCTCCAAATGAGCCATAAAAATTTAGTGGTGAAGGTCAACCAAAAGACATTGAGTTTACTATCAAAAGAACCAACATAACCAACCAAAACTTCATGCAAAGACAGACTATGCTGATGATTCCAACAAACTTTATTACCAAAGAAAACTGACCAAATCATACCAGCCCATTGACAATAAAAAAAATCATGTTCATAAGTTTCAACACAATTGCAAATAGAGTAAAAAATGGTATTCTTGACACCTTGGGAAACAAAATAATCAACAACATGTTTTTTCAAAAGAAAAATCCATTTAAAGCATATCTTTTTGGGTTCAACATGAGCATGCCGCAAAAACTCAAAAACTAGATGTCATTTATTGCAAGACCAATTCAGACCCCAAGCTTGGTTGATATGTCCAAAGATACTATCATTGTTATTAAGGATTAGGTATAGTTGTTTGCAAGAGGACCTTCCAAACTGTGTGTCATCCATCCATTTAATGTGTTCAAAATTATGAGAAGAATATATAGATTTGTTCGGAAACCAGTTACCCACAAATTTTAAAATGAGCGTGTATGTCTTCTTCTGAGAGGAAGGAATGTTGAATTTATTGCTCAACTCTACCCTGGTGAGTATTTTTCTATTCTCCAATACATCACTGATGAGTGAGATGCCTTTGTTATGCCAACTTTTAGTAGAACAACCCTGTGTGAGAGCAAGAGGCTTATTATTGAGGTATAATCCCCACCAGATAGATCTGTCCAAAACCAATTAGTAGGGATTCTTCCCAATGGCATGTCTAGAATAGAGGAATGTTTTGACATGCCTCCATGCTTTCCATATTGCGGAAAACCCTTTAGAACCTAAGACCTTCACCTCAAAGTCCCCCAGTAATATATCAATAAATGGAACATTGTTCTAAAGCTTGCCCCTTTGGTGGCATTAGCAATATTGTTCCTAATAAGTATTTTCCATGGTTAATTACCAGAGATTGATTTGACAATCCATTTGGTTTCCAAGACTATACCTTTCTTTTTGAGATCTTTGATCCCCAAGCCACCCTGTTTTTTTGGAGTGCAGCACCATTCCCATTTGACATTGTGTCTTTTCCTATTGCCAAGGCCATCTGACTAGAGATCATCCCTAAGGATTTTTTCCAACTTGTTATTCTGGTAGTTGGAAAACAACCATGTTAAAGCATAATATATAGTATGAGATGTCAATACCTAAAATCCATGTATTTTCAAATTTTCATATCACCTTAAAACCCCAAATGTGAATTCCTCCAATCTTGCAAACTTTGGTCCAGAAACTTTGTTTATGTTGGTTCATCTTCCACCTCTGGATTATTTAGTGGAAAGTCAGGCATTAATGCACTACTACTGGTTGATGTAGTTTTGTTTCGTTGATTAATTGATCCATCCCTATGCCCATTGTTTCCTTATTTTTACCCTCCATTATATTAGTTATTATTAATGCTCATCATGAAACGAGTCATGATCATACACATTTGAGAAAAGTTCTATAATTCTTGTTGGCCCTAGGAAAATAATTGAGTATATCTCTAGTACTAGGACCTAGTTGATTATGATTTGTCATTTTTTCACTAGTTTCTTCCTCTTTCGAGGTTATGTTTGGATTAGACTTATTCCTCCTAAGGTTATAATTGTGTGGCTTCTTGCTCATGGCATTTTGTTTCTAAATTTATTAGGCTAAAAAGATGCACAACTCTGATACCACTGCAAAGAATATCCCTAATATCTCCCAAATCTCTTCAACGTATCTTCATACAACTTGCAGATTTTTGTGTACTGCAAAGAATCTCACTAATATCTCCCAAATTTTTGCAACATTTCTTCATACAGGTTGTAGATTTTTGTGAAATGTTAATTTTTATAATCTATGTATTTCAAACTCATTTTTCCCAAAAGCCAATTTCTCTATACTATAAGACTTTGTGTTTGAAAATCAACCTGATATATTTTTAGAGATATCGATTCTCATGGAACATTGAGCACCAAAAGATGGCTCCAACAGTTGTTGCTCCTACTTAGTCAAATTTTTTGAATTCAATATCCTCTACAATGGTTGATATGATAATCTTCTTGAAGATGATAATATTATGCCATCGCATTAAACAATAAGTATTGTTATCATAAGCTGTCATCATTATATGACAACATTGGTTGCTAAAAAAGATTTGAGAATGATCCTTCATAGTCTTAAAAATAAAATTACCATTAAGGGGGGCCTTTATTATGTCATAATAATTCATGTGAATCACAATTAAACTAATTGTGATATCCTTATTTTGATATTGCATGCCCTTCCAAATCTTATGAAAACTTGGATGCCAACTAAGTCAAGACCCCATTTCACAGTACTTTATTTGAGTATGAAATAAAGACACATCATCCAAATCCTCTTCTCTCCTAAAAGGTCTAAACACTTTACTTTCCATGAAGTAAGTTGACGAGGGGTCCCACTTACTATCTTCAATACTACCTTTAACATTACCATCCAGGTACCAGTTAATCAATATGCAATTGGATAAATAGTTATTCTCCATAAATCTCATAGTATATCCAAGTTTGTCTTTCAAGTACTTAAGCTTCATATTAATCCTCTCAGAATGAAGTGTTCGATTAGCTATCAAGAAAACAATAATAATGAGAATATTCCTCCAAAGTGGAGAAATCCATATCAAGTGATTGTCTTCTCTCATTGGCTAAAATTTATTTAGGCCTTTGAGGGCGTTGCTCAGACGTGATATAACACCAATCCTGGGAGTTTAGACCAAGATTAGCCATAAAGTCAACATAACTACTTCCTTCTCTTAGAGTATGATGAATTTCATATATCTTGAAATAATATAACATCCTTTTGTAGTCCTCCAAAAGACTTGATAGATACCAAGGACATACAACAATTTTCTTCAAATGTTTCATAATCATTTTAGAGTCTCCTTCTATGATGACTTTATCATAATTCAGGTCCTTGAGGCACTTTATACCATGCCAAGTAGCAAAAAATTTAGCATGATTATTGGAACCAACACAAGGGTTTTTGTTGAATCTATAAATAAGATTCCCTTTCCAATCTCTGATAAATCCCTCAACAGCTAAGATCCCCACATTTCCCTTCACACAACTATCAACATTACACTTAACCTATCCATCAACTAGAGGAATCCATCTAGTTAATTTTCAATTCATTATACTAGTCCAATTGATATTTAGGAGGTTTTAGTGTATACCCTATTTCTGTTTTATCCTCAACTATTAAAGATTGGGAAATATCTTTCCTTTCCCATAGGTAGCAACATTCAGGTTTTCCTTAACTTTTTTTTTGATAATATGAAATAGGACAAAGTTGTTTCTTGACTGGTCCCTAAAGCTTCTATTGTTTCATTCTTTCCACATGATGCAGGTAAGGAAAGGTGGGATCGGGGCCCATAAATTCTTGATTATTGAGTGATTAAGAGGGTAGAAACTTCATTGGTCAATAAACTTCCTCATAGAGTCAGGCATAACCCAATAAACATTAAGGAGGAACATCACCTAGTACCACACATTAGTAACATAGGGCAATGTATAAATATATGATTAGTGCTTTCACAATTTGACTGGCAGAGAGCACATTTGTTAACCATAGATAATATTCTCCTATTTTGTTCATTCTCTTCCCCATTCTCTAAAGCCCAATAAGTCAATTTCATTGAGAATGATCTAGAAGAATTATGTTTCACAACCCATTTACCACTACTCATTTGTGAAAAGAGAGAGCAGTCAAGTAAGAGAGGGGTCAAAGATCTTAAGTCATCATGTATTTTTTTTTTGACTTATGAAGGTATGTCATCACTTCTCTGAAGTTGATCTTTAAAATCTTTCCACATAGTTTTACCCTCATGCCACATAATATAGTTGTTAACCAGAGCTCCATTTTTACTAATGATATGTCTTCTAACCTGGGTGAGGTTGTTAGGATCAACCAAGGGTTTTTCTTGGTCCCATATATCATCCCAAAATATGGCATTTTTACCATCTCGCCTTTTCTTAAGATATACTTAACTTTAAGGGTGTTGCTCCATAGAGGGGATCCCAAAGTAGTATTAGGTTCATATAAAAATGAGTCAGAATGGTCATTATGGAGATATTTAGCTCTCATAAGAATGACCTAGTCTTTTTTTATTAATAACTAGCATCCATCCAACTTTAGCCATAAAGGCTCTGTTGAATGATCTTATCTTTTTGATACCTATGCATCCAACTTTCTTTGGGGTGCAAACTTTGTCCCATTTAATCAACATAATTCTCACTTTTTTGTCAGTACCTATCTACAAAAACTTATTTTCTAACCTCTATATATTATCATCCACCAATCCTATAATTTTGAAAAGAGAGAGAAAATATACAGGAATGTTTTGGAAGCAAGCTTTAAGCAGTTGAATCTTTCCTTCTTGGCTTAACAACTTCCCTTTCCAGCCAACAAGTTTCTTCTCAAATATTTCAATAAGATTGTTCCAATACATTGAGGGAGGAAATTTGGTTGATAGAGGCAGCCCCAAATAGGAATTATAATCTTTAATTGAAGAGCCTCATCCACATTAAATAAATAAAGCTTACTTTTGTGGTAGTTTATTTGTTATCCTGAGATCTTCGCATAGTTATTAAGAATTTCTTACCATTTCCTAGCCTCGATTATTTAAGCTTCTCCAAAATGTATGGTGTCATCTACAAATTGTTGGTGTGAGAAAGGTTGAAGTTGAGAAGTAGCTTTTATACCTTTCAACATATTGGAATCTCTATTTTTTTAAATATTACGACCCAAAACTTCAACAAGAATAATAAATAGATAAAGAGATAAGGGGTCTCCTTATCTTAAACCTTTTCTAGTTTAAAAGAACCCCTTAGGAGAGTCATTTATTAAAACATAGTACATAGCGGAGGTGATGTATTCCATTATAATTTTTAGGAATTTACCATTAAACCCAAATTTCTTTAAGACTTCTAAAAGGAATTTCCAATCAACTCTGTCATAAGCCTTAGAAATATCAAGTTTAAGTACCATACCTACTTTTTTGTTGGCTTCCATAGAATGGATGATTTTATGAGTAGTTATAATCACATCCAGAATATTTCTTCCTTTCACAAAGCCCTTCTGATTGTGGGAGATAAGTTTGTCAAGAACATGCTTGAGTCTGTTCACCATCACTTTTGATTTTTTTTTTTATAAAAGGTGTTACATAGGCTGATAGGTCTATCTAGTCTGTCATTGTCTCAGGTTCAACCACTTTAGGGATTAGGGAAATGAGGTATAATTAATCTATTTCATCACTCTTCAAGTTCTAAATAATTCACGAGCAACATTAAAAATATCCTCGCCAATAATATCGCAGAAGTCTTGGATAAAATAAGGGGGAAGCTATCAGCCCTCAAAGCTTTAAAAGCTTCAAAAGAGAAAACATCTTTAAGTTCTTGAAAAGTAACTTATTTCACAATATTTATGTTATCTTCATCGGTGATCAAGCTAGGGATAACATCTAACATACCTGTAGGATCTGAAAAGACAACATTAATATACTTTGGGGGTTAACAAAAAAATTCATAGCAATATTTGTTATTTCCTTCTTGTCTTTCTTAAGGTTTCCACTTAGCAACTGCATTTTCTTGATTCTGTTTCTGGTTTTTTTCTTAAGAGAATATTTATAGAAGATTTTTGTGTTTTTATCTCCTTCGGTAAGCCATTGTATCCTTATTTTTATTTCCAAAACACTTCCTCTTGTTTGTTAAGTTTCATCCATCGCTCCCTTAAGGATCTTTCTTCTTAGCATATAGCCTCATCCTTTCTCTTCTTTGGATGTCCTTAAGGTCAACAATAAATTTCTTTTTCACATTGAAAATATTTTTGAAAGAGATTTAGTTCCAACATTTAACCTTTTCTATAATAATTTTAAAGTTTCTTGTTGAATTGGACCATTGGAGAGCCAAGACAAGGAATATTCCACCAATATTCTACAAGACTGTGGAATTTCAGGTGAGTAGTCCACATAATCTCAAATCTAAAAGGAAAAGGGATTATTTTCCTACCTTCATCCCAATCTAGGACAAGGGCATTATGGTCAGATCCAGTCTTAGGTTGATCTATGAGGGTGAAATATAATCAGCAAGATTCATCCAATTTGAGGATAGAAGAAATTTATCCAATCTAACCTGGATAAGGTTTCTCCCTTGTCTTCTATTGGACCACATAAAATTTGATCCCTGGAGCTCAATGTCAATCATCCTAGTGGCAACAAGAAAGTCACTCAAGTCAACCATGCTTTCATTAAAATCCTTCATTCCACTGAATTTCTATGAGGGGTACAGAGGGGAATTAAAGTCACCCCCATCATCCACTTATCAAAATGTTTTCCCAAAATGGTAGAAGCAAGGGAATACCACAAGGCTCTACTAGGAGGTCTAACGTTGGGATCATAAACATTTATCAAGTTTCAAGAGATTCCAAACTTTAGAAATTTGAAAGTAACAATCAAGCTCCATTTTGAGGAGTGGAATAGGGTACCTACCATTTTATTTGGATTCCATAGGGTATCCATGCCTCCATAAGCTCCTTCTGCATCACTAGTCTCCCAATCAAGAGTAGCCCAAATGTTATTCACTATCTTCTAAAAACCCTCCTTTTCCATTTTAGTTTCTTGTAAAATCAGAATATCCACCTTATTTTCCAAAATAACACATTTTAACATGTGCTTCTTGATGTGGGTATTTAAGCCTCTCATATTCTAGGATAAAATCTTCATGAATAATGAACATTTTTGAACAACCTAGCCTTGGATTTCTCTCCCACTCCTAAATATAGTGACTATTTCATTTTTTTTATATAATCAAAGAACCCATCAATAGTCATTTATTTTCCATTCGCTACATCATTTTCTATTTATCTTTCTCTACTCTCTTTTTATGTCGGTCTACCTTGCTTGGATTCGCAACCAACATTTGGCTTTTTCTTCTTTTTTCCTTTCCCTTCAACAACACTCTAGACGGAATCCAATCCTTCATCTTTGTTCCCACGTTAGAAAAAGGGGGTGGGGGTTTAGGAGAACCCCAACAAGGAAAAGTTAGCCTTAAGACTGGAAGATCCAAGTATCTTATTGGCAAATCTTGGAGTAAGTAAGGGATCACTATTTTCTTTACTATTCTAGACATCCTTTCGCATACTAGGTCTTCCTATACCACCTGGAACCAAATTATTTTTAAGGAAAAGGAAAATAGGGCATCTTGGGAAGAAACAACATTCTGGTTCCCCTCACCGTCATTTGAGATATTGAGCTCAATAACCATCTTGTTCATAGCATCTCCTTGTAATCCTATGGAAGTAGGAGCCAATTTACCTTCCACTCCCCTACTTCCTTCATTTGAAATATCTTTATTGTCTTTCTTCTTGTTCTTATCCTTAATTTTCTTCTTTTCCAAAGTGTTGAGCTGAGTAGCCTTTGTATGGGTCCAGGTAGGCCCTTAGAGGTAGAGGTTGTCAAATCATCCAAGATTTTATTCTCACTAGATCTAAGAGACTCCTCCTTATCATGAGCAAGAGGGGAGATCCAAAAAATTCTTATCTCCCAAAGGCTCCATCATCTCCTCCTAGGTTTTTTTTTTGTTTTTTTTTATTCTTCTGGAATCTACAAACATTACTCAAATGTCCATATTTCTTACAGATCTGACAATATATTGCAACATTCTCATATTCCAAATGTTGCTCCCGTAATCCATACTTATATTGGAGGGTTACAAATGTAGGCCAAATAATATTCACCATTACATTAACATAGATCCTTGCTAATAGAAGTAGTTATCTCTATTAATTGATTCTATCCATCGCCAGGAGCTAGCCAAAGGAATCAACAATGCCTCTAAACACTTAAAGGTTCCAAAATTTTAAGGGTAAACTTGGGAGGCTAACCCATGTGGGAGAGAGGGCACCCAGATCATTTTAAGCATCAAACCCCAATTTCCACTTACATAAGGATAATATATTTCTCTGGTTACTTCCATACATCCAGGGTCCATTTGTGAGGACATAGATAAAATATTCTTTGTTAAGAAAGATGAAGATAAAAAGGCTATTAGAAATAAAATTTATATTCATGCTTCCTTTTAGCTTCCATTGGGAGGATACCCATTTCCTAAATTGGTCAATAGAGGGTCGAAAGGAGATAAACTTACCCACCAAGGAAAGCTCCAACTCAATAATGGTCTCCTTTAGTAATTCATCGAGAACATGAATCGTAGAACTACTGACCTTGTAGGAAACCCCATACTCATTCCTAGATGAAATGTACTTCATTTTAGCTGGACTAACACCCAAAAACTTGTCAACAAATGAATAAGGATTCTCTTGAAGGAGAAACGACTCCCTAAACTTGTCTGAATTGTTAGGATAGGCACGGACAACAACCCCTATCACCTCATGAGAAAAATTTAGCACCAGTGGACCCCAATACAAGAACTGAGAGATTGGTCTCAGGAACCTTCAGGGAAGGTGATAGGGAGACTCGTGAAGGGTTCCCCATCATTGGCCCCATGAAGGGAACCTGGAAGCAACATAGAGAAGAAAGCAGAGTGAAGCAAAACCCTAGTAGAGAAGAGTAAAGAAAAAAAATCTATATGAGCCATGTTAGTTAGAAAGGTAATGCTATTAATTCTGAAATTTTTCTTTAATAAAATGAACATAAGACAAAGAGAGAACAATATTAGAAAAGAAACAAAAAGTAAGTTACTGAAAGAGCCCAAATAATTTTTATGAAGAAAAGAACAAGAGAGAAACATATGTGGAGAAGAATAATGTTTCATAACATAAATTAGTTTAATCTGTATAACAATATTTTTTAATAATTTTTCAAAATCTATCATTCTATCCAAGAAAACAACATTTATGAAGAAGAATAAGATTTACATCATAAAATCTAGTGTTTTTCAATAGTTTAAAAGAAATTTGTCAAACATTCTAATATTTATGAAAAAGAATGATGTCAATAGGCCTTTGACCAGAGTTGGTAAAGTTGAATAGTTCTTAACGATTCCACACTCATATTGTTGGAAATATATTGAGGCTAGGTGACTGAGGGGGGGAGGGGGGGTGAATCAGGAACCAATAAAACTTACTCACTTTTATCCTTTATTAGATTTTCTAATCTAATTGTATGCATGAAATAGAAAAGCAATAAACATCCACAACACTTGACACAATATTTGGTTACCCAGAAACCTTTCAAATAGAAAGTAAAATTGGGGTGGTGATGGTATCCATAAGATTTAGTACTGCAGTATAAATTTAGCCTGTTAAAGCTTACAATTGACCACTTCTGATGGCCTACCCTGTTAGGAGCAATAAGGACTGTTAGGTCCACCTTGTGAAAGGATTTGTACAATACAATTAAGTATGAAACTCTATTAGGAGATTTGAAAAGGACTGTTGAGTCCACCCGATTAAAGGATTTTGTTGATACACCTGTTAGGATGAACCAGTGGATGATCTTTTATGCAAATCTAATTTTTTGAACGAGATCCTTTGAAATAATATTGATCACTTGAATGTGATAGATGAGTCCCTGTTGTTCCTTTTACTGTTGTAGTTTTCTAATCAATCTGCCACTTCATATTCGCATATCTTACTTCTGCTATTATTTCTTCTCACACATTTGGATAAATAAAGTATCTCACATATATATCTTATCCAAATCAATTACCTTTATAAGTCATCTTCCATGATATAAATTAATATCCGATGATAAGAACTAAGTCGGCCCATACTTATACTTGGGTCCAGTAATCCACTCGGGTGATAGACTGACACTCAGGCAATATGCTGACAGTCAAGCGACATAGTGAACTGGAAATATCTAGCACTTGGGCTACACTGGGTGATCAGGTCATATTGATCACTCAGAGCTGGTATGCAACTTGGGTAACACTGGTGACTCGGGTGATACTGATTGACACTATCTGCTCGGTCGACACTACAACTTCTCGGGCTACACTGCAACTGCTCGGGCTACATTGCAACTGCTCGGGTTGCACTTCAAGCTGCTGCCTCGGTCAACACTATAATGATTGATTGACTAAGTGTTTGGGCACTAATTGACAACATGTCTTTCCATAAGGTCTACAATCTCCCCCTTTGGCATTAGTGACCAAAAACACTTATCATACCAAAAACTGATCAAATTGCTAATAAGTAAAAACTCCCCCTTACCATGTGCTTTGGTACTTGCTCAAGTTTTGACAATTGCTCTATAACTCAGTTACAACTGACTCTATTTTTTATTTTCCAAAATTGTTTTTGATTATGTACTATGTATATCTTCCTCTACTATGTACATGCATTTCCTCACACACACACACACACACACACACACACATCCTATCTTTCCTCCTTGTATATATACATGTATTTCCTATCTTTTCCCCTTGTTTTTGAAACAAATGCCAAAAATCATAACTACAAGGTAATACCAAAATATGATAGGAAATCACAATGTACCTTCAAAATTTGAGACGAAGTCTTGTCCCAATTATCTTGCAACACCTTTAGGATGTGCAACTCAATATGAATCTCTGCTGACAACTCCATCATAAGCTCTGCAACTAAAAATTTGTTATCATGTATGAGTTTCTTTGCATGAGCAATTTGTTTTTGCATGACATCCATGTGTGGATGGAGTTGGCTCTGTATAGCTATAAGGGATTACCTTGTTCTACTTTCTTCCCTTAGTAGCTCTACCCGCAAATTAGTAAGATACTTGATCTTGAAAAAATGTTCTAAGCTTGAACTTGGATCAAGTGCCAACTAGTTTGCACTTGCCTTCAAATCATTGTCTATCTTTGCCAGCTTGTTCTTGATTTCCATGGTAAATTTGGAAGTATCACTCAACTTTAAAAAAAATGATACAACATTGTTCATAGTGGTTTCTAGAGAGCTAATGAGAGTGTTTAGCTTCACTTGATCTATTGCAATTTTCTATGCAACATTCTCTAGAACCTTATTCTCAAATTTACTTTCTAGCTTCTGCAGTGATTTCTCCTAACCATTAAGATCTATGTTGAACTTGTGAACTATGTCAACAAGTTGGTCCATAATAGAGTCATTCTCATTGACTTCAATTTCTAGAGAATACGGGAATATACCTTTGATAGCTTCCAGTACTCTATTCCTTTTCTTCTTAGCTCGAAGCTTTTATTGTCTTGCTCTTTTCTTCCACATCTCACAAAGTATATCCATTTGCTAGGCTGTTAGGTTAGAAAGATCCCAATTAGGAATCACAATGTCTTCCTCAAGATCAATTTCATCAGTGATTGTTTCTTTACCCTTGACCTTGGGATGAGGTGAAGGAATGATTTATTTTCCTTTCCCATCATCATCCTTATCCTTTCCATCCTTAGTGTTCTCCTCAGTATTTAGTTGGAATAGGTCATTGAAATTCTTTTCTTCAACTGTAGAATATGTATCAACTGTAGAAACATTCAAAGTGACCTTCAGTGACTTGGTTTGGCTTGGCCCAGTAGTAGGTAGAACCTGATGCTCGGTTCCTACATGAATTGATTTAGATTCTATAGTCTTTTACTTGCTCGAAGATAACACACTCCGAATAGGTGATTGGGGCAGGGATGCCATCACTTCTACTACTATTTGTTCAACATTAGATTCTTCAATTGTCTAAACCTTAGCTAACTCATCATATTTGACCTGTACATGATAGTTTGTACTTTGTTTCTCTGCCTTATCTTCTTCCTTAATTTCAAAAACCGTCTTCCATATCTTTGTTGTGGCTTGCACAACATCCTCTATTTTCTTGCTCAAGATTTGAAAAGTCCTAAACCTTGGAGTGTGATTACTCTCATACGAATTCATAGCATCTTTTGCCTCTTTAATATTCATATTAGGCATGACTTGCTTCAAGGTTTTCATTCCAATGTCCTTTTCAATATAAACTACATTATGTTGATGACATGTAACTGATAGAATGTTTGATAATGTTAAGTTGAAGATGATGCAAGATATTAAATCAGTTAATAGTTTGTATTGTCATTGATGTCAAATTGATATCATTGGTACAATCATGTACATAATTCCATAGACTTCAGAGAATCAATGGAACAGACATTATTCTTTCAGCAATGCATAAAAGTTAATAATTCACTAAGTGACAGACAACACCGACGGAGTGCACACCATCGGTAAAGGCAAAGTAAAAAAGTCACAATGATACCTTACAAGCAAAAGACAGTGTTTCCCGATGAAGCAAAATTCTATGATTCCCAATGGACAAAGATCCTAAAGCTAACTGGAGTTGCATCGACGAAACTGACAGTTGTCACCGACGACTAACTACAGAATTGACCGAAAGAACAGAGAGTTCAGAAAATGACAAAATATCTAGCTGACAGAGTGTAAGGATAGACTTAACTGGTTGTTTTATTTGACCACAATTAAGTAATTGATTTAAAGAAGATTTATATAGTTGGAAAGAAGATAACTACGAGATAAATCATGAATTAAAGCCATAAATCAAATTGGCTGGATTGTTTTTCACGCCAAGAATAAAAAATCAAGAATGAATAATTAAGGAACATCATGTCTATATAAGAGACAAGCATAATTCATTTCCAAAATTCATCAGATACACGGAAGGGGAGTGAATAGAAAGAGGATGCTAAAGAGAAACTAGTGAAGGATAAACTTCATATAGTCCTGATCAATCAAGCTGAAGGAGAGCTAAAGAATTCTGCAGACACCGACAAATAGTGAAGCACAACATCACAGAGTAGAAAGTGTGGAGCACAAAGAATTAAAGTGATACATTGATCAGAGAGGTATTGTACTTAAATAGATCTGAAAATTTGCAATTCAAAGTTTCATTAGAAATAGGTCATAATGTTTAAGTTTAACTATTGAAGCATCAAGTCTCTTAACAGAGCAGGACTTAACAGTCTTCTATAATTGAGGTATATCCTAACAAATTGCCAAAAGGGTTTATTCATGAAAGCAGCATTGAATTTTCATAAAGCCTATTGACAGCCTAAGAAGAAGGTTGATTCAAGGATGGTAGCAAGATTTGCCTAAATCCTATTGACAGTCTAAGAAGGAGTCTGATTCAAGGATGGTAGAAAAATAGATGTCAGATACTAAGTGACAACCTATGTTTAAAATTCTCTAACAAGGTCGCACTTAACAGTGTGTTTGTAACCTTTAACAAGGTTGGCTCCTAACAGGGCTCACTTCAGAAGAGTGAAAATTTGGGGTACCAGTCGCAGTGGTTTTTTCGCTTAACAGGGTTTCCACGTTAAAATCCATGTGTTATGTGTGTATGGTTTATTACTTTATTGTTTTACATTTCACATATGCATTTCTGGATTGATTGGTATACTCTGCATATTTACTGAGCATCGGTAAATAGTTTTTACTACTTATCGGTTATCAAGGAGAATAAGGACAGACAAGGTAAACTGACAAATAGTTTATTATTTCAAGTATTTCATGGCATGCATCTTGTAGGGACTTAATAATATAATGTGTATTGATTGGTGGTTAAAGATTAAAGGATAAATTTTTGAGGCCACTGATTCACCCCCACTCTCAGTTATTACTAAGAATTGGTATCAAAGCCTGTGTGCTTAGAAGGAAGGTTTCAAGACCTAAGTAAAGATCACAAGATGAACAGACGAGATGTGCCCAAGTTGAACAAAGACAACTTTGCTTCATGGAAAAGAAAGATAAGACTCCACTTATCAGGTATTGGAAATGATGTTACTCAATACTTAGATACTGAATATGTGTTGCCTACAGGACCATTGATAGTAGATCAATTAAGAGTGAAGCATGAGCGTAACTGCATGGTTATAGAACTTTCTTCCTCACTCTCTGATGCTGAATTTGAAGATGTCAAGGATTGCACAACTGTAAAGAAAATGTGGGACAAACTGAAGCTTATACATGGAGGTGATACAAATGTATTGAGAGCCAAGGCTGAAATCCTTAGAGGAAAGTTTGATGATCTCAGAATGAAAGAAGGTGAAAACATCACACAATACAACACAAGAATAAAAGAAGTAGTCAATGTTAGACGAGGTGTTAGAGGTACACTTGAAGAGGAGATAGTGATAAGTAAAATCTGAAGAACCTTATTGCATGTATATGTTATTAGAGTTCTTCTATTCAAGAAATGAGAGTAGTAGAAAACAATACAGTTACTCTTGATAGCTTAATTGGTAGACTGATTTCATTTGAGATGAATAACTTTGACAATAGTGTCTTACCAAGTTTAGAGTCTACATTTAAGTCTTCTATGAAAATAAGCAAATCCAATCATAGATGCTCATCTTGAAGGGACAATGAAAGTGAAAGTGAAGAAGAAGATCAAGATGAAATAGAAGCACTTATGGCTAGAAGAATACAAAGAGGCAAAGGTAAATACAAAGGCAAGTTACCACTTGTATGCTTTAATTGTAAAGAGATTGGACACTTTGCTACAAGATGTCCTAATAGAAGAAGAGATGACAGAAGTGATGAAAAATCTTTTGAGAAGAAATCTGACAAAGGTGATAACAAAGATTACAAAGGTTACCAAAAATTAGAAAGAAAGGATACCCAAGACTACAAGGACAAAGGTAAGAATGCTAGCTACCTAGATGCTTGCAAAGATGAAGATACTGACACTGAACCTGATGATGACATCGAGATAGTATTTGTAGTTGTGAAGGATTATTCAGATGAAGATGAAAGGTATGAAGAAACTGCACTCATATCTAAGGTTAGTAAGAATGATATCTGGATTATAGATAGTGGCTACACTCACCATATGACCAGTGACAAAGAAAATTTTAATATTTTTGAATACTATAATGGTGGTACAGTAAGAAAGAGAAATGATACACCTTGTCCAGTTGAAGGTAAAGGAACAATAATGCTGAATAACCTGATTAAATGTGAAAATGCTTATTGGGTAAAAGGATTGAATTATAATCTGTTGAGTGTCTCTCAGCTGAATAATTCAGGTCACAGTGTAGCATTTGAAAATAAGAAGGCAAAGATCTTCAATGAATCAGGAAAGTTGATTGGTACTGGTGAACAAAAGGTAACTTATTCTATCTGAATGATACTAATCCCACTTGCTTAATAACTAGAAACGAAGACATATGGTTGTGGCACAAAAGATTGTGTCATGTGAATTTTGACAACATGATGAAAATAAGAAGAAAAAGAAGTGTAAGAGGCTTACCATCGATGACAAATCCAGACAACATCATGTGCGAAAATTGTCAAAAAGGTAAAATGAAAAAGTCTAGTTTCAAAAGCAAAGACCATGCATCTGATGATATTCTAGAATTAGTCCATACTGATTTATGTGGACCTATGAGGAAAAAGAGTTATTATGGAGATAGATATTTTATTCTCTTTGTTGATGATTACTCTAGAATGATGACAGACATGTTTCTAAAAGAAAAATCTAAAGCATTCAAGATGTTTAAATGGTATAAGGCTATGGTAGAAAAACAAAGTGGTAAGGATCTAAAATGTTTAAGATCATATAGAGGAGGAGAATTTACATCAGATGAATTCACTAATTTTTGTAATGAGCATGGTATAAAAAGGCAGGTTTCTGCACCAAGGACACCACAACAAAATGGGATTGTTGAGAGAAGAAACAGATCAATATTTGATTGTGCAAGAACACTGATGATAGAGAAGGACATCACCCAAATATTCTGAAGGGAAGCTGTCAGCACTGCTATTTATACACTTAACATAGTACAATTGAAGAAGGACACAAAGAAGACTCCTTATGAGCTATGGTATGGTAAAACACGCAATGTAAGTTACTTCAAAATATTTGGTAGTCAATGCTATGTCTTAAAGGATGATAGAAATGGAAAGCTTGACGCCAAAAGTGATGAAGGTATTTTTCTGGGGTAATCTACCAAGAGTAAAGCTTTTAAATGTTTGATCAAGGCTTCTAACAAAATAGTTGAAAGTGCAAATGTAAAGATTGATGAATTTGAAAAAAGGAATGAGATGGAGAGCACAAAACAACCAGAAGACTACAATAATTTTGTATATTGTGAAGATCCCATAACTCTACCCGAGCAACAGTGCTTAATTCCAAAACAGAATGTTGCAACCGACGGTCAGAATGTTGTTACCGATGGTCAGGATAATGATCAAAATAATGTGCAAGGTAATGAAGATCAAGCTGATACACAAAGAGTTATACCTGTACTTGCCAGATATGTAAGAAAGAACCATCCAGAGGACCAGATCATAGGAGATAAGAAAGATGGTACAAGAATAAGAAGTAAGTCTTTAAACTCAAATTGCTTAATTTGTGAGTTTGAGGCAAAATCTATCAATGCTGCACTAGATAATGAAGAATGGGTGAGTGCTATGAATGATGAGATTGAATAGATTGAGAAAAATAAGACATGGTCACTTGTGCCAAGACCAGATGACAAGACTGTCATCGGTACTAAATGGATATTCAGGAATAAGCTGAACGAGAATGGAGAAGTCACAAGGAACAAAGCAAGACTAGTATGCAAGGGGTATGCACAAGAGGAAGGTATAGACTATGGAGAAACTTTT
>MU223494.1:668207-687368 GCA_018584345.1 Thuja plicata
TTGAATTTTCATAAAGCCTATTGACAGCCTAAGAAGAAGGTTGATTCAAGGATGGTAGCAAGATTTTCCTAAAGCCTATTGACAGTCTAAGAAGGAGGTTGATTCAAGGATGGTAGCAAAATAGATGTTAGATACTAAGTGACAACCTATGTTTAAAATCCTCTAACAAGGTCATACTTAACAGTGTGTTTGTAACCTTTAACAAGGTTGGCTCCTAACAGGGCTCACTTCAGAAGAGTGAAAATTTGGGGTACCGGTCCCAGTGGTTTTTTCCCTTAACAGGGTTTCCACATTAAAATCCATGTGTTATGTGTGTATGGTTTATTACTTTATTGTTTTACATTTCACATATGCATTTCTGGGTTGATTGGTATACTCTGCATATGTACTGAGCATTGGTAAATAGTTTTTACTACTTATCGGTTATCAAGGAGAATAAGGACAGACAAGGTAAACCGACAGACAGTTTATTATTTCAAGTATTTCATGGCATGCATCTTGTAGCGACTTAATAATCTGAGGTGTATTGATTGGTGGTTAAAGATTAAAGGATAAATTTTTGAGGCCACTGATTCACCCCCACCCCCCTCTCAGTTATTACTAACATATGCCAGTGAATTGTGATTGCCTTAAGAAGGTCTTCAGTCATATGGATTTTCAATTCAAATGGATCATACTTCCTAATTGTCATTTTCTCTACTAATGCATTCTCAATCATCTTCTTCTCATCTTTGGTTCTGGCAGCATACTTTAGTGATTTGAGAGATCTCATACCACTACCTCCTTAGGCAATCTTAGTCTTCTTCTAGATCTAGTGAAAGCATGGGTAGAGGCCTTAGGTGTTTTCTTGGGGGCTAGCCTCTTCTTCTTAGGAGGCTCTGCTTCTACCTCTACTTCTTCTTTCTCAAATTCATCATATTCTATCTTTATGTCATCCCCTTTACTTTTAGTGATTGAAGGAGGAGAGTCAGAAGACTTTTCATATTTCTTTCCAATACTCTCAATTCTCTTCCTTCCTCTCTTCAAGATCTTAGGAATCTCAATTTCCAAAGATATTCTGCCCTTTGCTTCTTCATAAGTACCAAAATATGGTGCTTTTGGATCAACAAGCTCATTCATAAGAGCCTCAATGATATCTCTTGTATCATAAATGTTAACCTCATATGCAAGAGGTTTCACCCATGCAACCCTAGGCTTGAATGCTTGAATGTATAATTTGTCACAGTCAACTACGAAGAAAATATCATCCTTATAATCTTATACCAATTGTTTAGAAATTTTGTATCTATTATGCATCCTCTGTCTGAAATTCTCAAAGTATGCATCCATGTTGCTCTCAAAATGATCTCCTAATTTTGCTCTGAATTCATTTATCTGATAAACTATGGGTCTATCCTTTTTCCATACAAATGTGCCTTTGGAAGGGAAAAACTTCTAAACATAAAAAAATATGCAGACCAAAAGTGAACCAAACTTACATGGATTGGTCTTGGATACCCGGATGCTCTCCACATTTTTTCTCAATTGGATGAGTTGCAACTCGACAAGGTCGAATGAAAGATTGTTCTTGACCACTTTGTATGCCAAGTCCATAGCCTCACATCATACACTACTTGGTCGACTATAACTGTATATCTTGTGGGAAATCACATGAATACCGAAATTCAATTCCATGTCTGTTACTCCATGCAACCTCATGTCTCTTCCGTCCCACTCGGTAAGAGTCTTCTTGGCTAGGTCATCCCGGGGTAGGGTTTTGGTTGCCTTAGATTTGTCAAGAATAAGATACCCTATCACAAAATGTACCATCATCTTGGTGATCTTCACTAGTTGCTCCAACTAGATATGCATATCATGAACATGGCTTAGAACAAACCTAATCCAATTTATCTGAAAGTTCTGCGGCATATGCAAAATGTGGGTTAAACCCTTGACTTCGAGGCGTTTGTGTTCTAGTTTTAGATTTCCGTCCACACAAAGTTTCTCATATGCTTGATTCATCTCTAATGTGCCTAGTTGTTGAATGGTGCAATGATAAAAAGCTCAAAAGTTGTTAATCAACAATACCTATGAAGGAATTTGGGAATGAACTCCCATCAGATTTGTCTCCTCTGCAATCGCTGAATGAAGTTTAAACTTTGGCGGTTCTGCATAGACAACATTCCTTACCAATATCTTGGGTCACTTATTAACCTTACTGTTGGATGAAGATTCCATAACGCTCAGAGGATTGATAAAACTTCATTGTAACTAAAGCTTTCAAACACAAATTCACTCTGAGATTTCTATAAGATCTTAATAACTCTATAAACTGTAAACAATAACCCTTCAACTCCGCCATTTATGAGAAATTTAACCATAGGTTTTCATTAAATTCTTCGTACATGGTAGTTGTGACAGCTCGGGTAGTTCTCCCAGACTTTGTTGAAAGCCCGACGGAAACTAACCTTGTATCTTTGAAACCATACAACCTGACTTAACTCAGTTAAGCCTGAGTAACTTGGATGTAACTGAGATCCTGACTTGGTTAGAACCATAATGTATCCTAGTGTATCAATGTGCAGATTTGGACTTGCTAGCATAGCTGGAACTGATGTATGATGGATTGTATGCACAGTTCCAGTTATCTCCTTGCATATTTATTTGGAGATGGTGGATCCACCCAAATCACTGTTTTGGGTGCCATTCAATCCTTCATTGTTTTGGTCTAAATTCTCAGGAGACTTCCTTACCCATTGCCAACTCATCCGAGTTCTGATTTTAGAAACTTTTTCTTTGCCTTTCTCAAAACCAGTATCCACATTTTCTTTGTTCATGAAATTCTTGCTTAGATGACTAATTTGTTTACACACATAACATCTCTTAGTAGGATTCCTTTTTTTGAGATGAGTCTTTGCACAATTTGCACCAATATGCCCATATTCACCACAATAATAACATCTTCTCCATGTGTTGTAATCCCAACCAAAAATTTCTTTAGCTAGTTGTTCAGCAGGGTTCCATTTCTTAGTTCTGCACTCGGAAGACTTATGACCTTGTTTATTATAATTAAAACATTTTCCTTCAAACTTAGGTTTCTTAGTGAATTCACTTGCCCTATGTCCATGTTTGTTGCACCTGTAGCATTTACCATTAAACTTTGACTTTCCATTTCTCCAACACTTATTTGATGTATGCCATAACTTACCACAATGATTACATGTAGGTTTGTTGTTCTTTTCAACTCCTTACTACGAGGATTCACCTTGTTTAGTATAACCTAATCCATTCTATCCATGATGTCTGAATTGAGTTTTCTCTATCAACTAATCCATGCTTATTTGTAAATTCATCATACTCTCATTGGTTTATTTTTCAGTATTAAGATCATTCCAAAGTATTTCATTTTCAGTCCTTATATTGATAACTTCTTGATTTGAACTATTGAGTTGATTTATCATATCTGCTTGCTGGAGTGACAAATGATGGATTTCATTTTCTTTTTCCTCTAATCTTGTACTTAGCAATCTTTTATCTTCTTGTGCCATTTCTCTGTCATTTTCTGCTTGGTTCTTTTGTTCCATGACTTCACATATTCTGACTAAATGAATTTATTATTCTCTCTTCAACTTTCTGACTTCATGTAAATTGAGATTCTTTGCAAGTAGGTCTTCAATGGTTGCATCAGCTTCTTCAGAACTTCTTTCTTTGCATAAATCTTCAATTCTTTCTTCTGTGTAATTTTTATCATTCATTTGCACTGCTAAATATTTTCTTCTTTTCAGGGAATGAGAGAGTTGCTCCTTGAGTTTTTTGATTTGATCCATGGCCACTTGTAGATCTAGCTTTTCATTTTCAATGGCTTTTTCAAGTTTGTATATTTCTATTATCTCTGTTCTTTTCTCAAGTTGTTAAGCTTCTGATAAGAGAACCTTTAGCTCTAATACCAATTGTTGGAAATATATTGAGGCTAGGTGACTGAGAGGTGGGGGTGAATCAAGAACCAATAAAACTTATTCACTTTTATCCTTTATTAGATTGTCTAATCTAATTGTATGCATGGAATAGAAAAGAAATAAACATCCACAACACTTGACACAATATTTGGTTTCCCAGAAACCTTCCAAATAGAAAGAAAAATTGGGGTGGGGATGGTACCCACAAGATTTAGTACTGCAGTATAAATTTAGCCTATTAAAGCTTACAATTGACCACTTCTGATAGCTTGCCCTGTTAGCAGAAATAAGGACTGTTAGGTCCCCCTTGTGAAAGGATTTATACAATATAATTAAGCATGTAACTCTGTTAGGAGATTTTAAAAGGACTGTTAAGTCCACCTGGTAAAAGGATTTTCCTGATACACCTGTTAGGATGAACCAGTGGATGATCTACTATGCAATTCTAATTTTCTCAATGAGATACTTTGAAATAATATTGATCACCTGAATGTGATAGATGAGTCTCTATTGTTCCTTTTACTGTTGTATCCTTCTAATCAATCTGCCACTTCATATTCACATATCTTACTTCTGCTATGATTGCATCTCACACATTTGGATAAATAAAGTATCGTACATACGATGACATGTAACTGATTGAATGATTGAAGATGTTAAGTTGATCACCGAAATGCAGAAGGATAATGCAAGACATTAAATCAGTTAATGTATTGTATTATCATTGATGTCAACTTGATATAATCTAATTGGTTATAATCAAAGTGTCAAAGACTTCAGAGAATTAGACAAAGAAAAAAAAGTATGCTTTCTGTAATGCATATATGACAAGTATTCACAATGTGACTACAAACACTAACGGTCAGTGGAACCTGACGGATAGAGATCACCGATAGTCAATTCATGGTGATGCCCAAGAAAGAACATCGATGAGAATTAATGATGAGCAGAATCACAAGCATACCCGATGGCTAGAAACATAGTATAAATCAACGGAGAAGCCCGAGGAGAACTGGAGTGTTGACCGACGCCATCAGAGAGTTAAACTGAAATTAACTTAAGTTTAGAAATGACAAAATATCTAGCTGGAAGAGATAAATATAGAGTTAACTGGTAGTTATCATTGTTTTCATCGAAAAGATAAGCTAGAGATAAGTAATTGATTTAAAGTTGTTTTGTCCAGTTGGCAAGAAGATCTCAGCGAGATAAAATAAGAGTTTTGATTTAAATCTAATTGGCAGGAATTGTGGATCATGCCAAGATCAAGAAGATCAAGAACCTAACAACGGTGATATCATGTCTATAAAGAGAAAATCAATTCATTACGAATTGGTGTGGGTGAATAAATGAAAAAGAGGATGCTGAAGAGAAACTTCATATAGTGTTGATCAACAAGCTGAGGAAAGAGCTAAAGAATTTTTTAGACATTGAGCAACAGAGCACAACATCACTGAGAAGAATCAAAGTGGAGCAAAGGTATAAATATAGTTATATTGATCAGAATAGTTTTGTGAGATTACAATAGATCTAAAAATCTGCAAGTATAAGTTGTATATATGAACAGATCATACTGTTTCAGTTTAACCATTGATTCAGAAAGTCTCTTAACTGAGCGGGATTTAAAGATCATTTATATATTGCAATACATCCCAAGGAGTATCAAAAATTTTGATCATGAAGATAGCATGAGATGCCAGATACCTATTGACAGGCCAAGTGAGTGTTTGATCAAGGATGGTAGCATAGAGATGCCCAATATCAAGTGACAAACTAAACTTTTAAATCCTCTAACAAGGTCACACCTAATAGTGTGTTTGTAACCTTTAACAAGGTTGGCTCTTCACTGAGCTCGCTTTAGAAGAGTGAAAATTTTGGGTTACTGGTCCCAAGTGGTTTTCCCTTAATAGGGTTTCCACGTTAAAAATCCATGTGTCAATGTGTTTATGAGTCATTACTTTAGTGTTTTGCATTACACTTAACTTGATTGGATTGATTAGTATACTCTAGATAATTTGTTGTCTTTTGGTAAATTAACAGACTGTTATTCGGTAAATCTACAGTAGAAGGTTTTACAAAGTATTTTGAGGAGTAGTAGTTTGATTAAAGTATTTGGAGGCATTCATCTTATAGGACTGAAGATAACTAGAGGTATAATATTGTGGTACTAAGTTTTAAGGATTGATTATTAGAATATTTTTGAGGCCACTGATTCACTCCCCCCCTCTCAATTATTACTAACAATTGGTATCAGAGCCTGTGTGCTTAGAAAGGGAGTTTAACAACTCAAGAAAAAGATCACAAGATGAACAGACGAGATGTGCCCAAGTTGAATAAAGACAACTTTGCATCATGGCAAAGTAGAATAAGATTCCACCTATCAGGTATTGGAAATCATATTGTTCAATACTTAGATACTGAATATGTTTTGCCTCTAGGACCTCATATTCTTGAGCAATTAAGAGTTAAGCATGAGCATAACTGCATGGCGATAGAACTTAAATGATCACTCTCTGATGCTGAGTTTGAAGATGTCAAAACCTGCACCTCTGCAAAGCAAATGTGGGATAAGTTGAAGCTTGTACATGGAGGAGATGTCAATGTACTCAGAGAAAAGGAAGAAAGCCTAAGAGGGAGGTTTGATGACCTAAGGATGAAAGAAGAAGAAGAAATTACTCAGTATAGCTGTAGAATCAAAGAGGTTGTAAATGATATCTGAGGAGTTGGAGGTGTACTTGAAGAGGAGACTATGGTAAGAAAATTATTAAGAATCTTATTGCTTGTTTATGCTATTAGAGTTTCTGCTATTGAAGAAATGAGAGCAGTAGAAAATAATATAGTTACTCTAGATAGTATGATTGGTAGACTAATTTCATTTGAGATGAATAACTTTGAGAATAGTGTCTTACCATCTATAGAATTTGCATTCAAATATTCTCTAAAGATAAGTAACTCAAGTCATAGACATGTTGTTAGAAATGATAGTGATAGTGATAGTGATAATGAGGATCAAGGACATGATGAGATTGAAGCACTAATGGCAAGATGATTGCAGAGAGGCAAATCCAGATACAAAGGTAAATTACCACTTGTATGTTTCAATTGTAAAGAAATTGGACACTTTGCTGCAAGATGTCCAAATTGAAGAAACTATGACATAGGACATGACAGATCATATGAGAAGAAGTTTGATAAAGGTGAAAATAGAGATTATCGAAGCAACCGAAAATATGACAAGAGAGATACCCAAGAATACAAGGAAAAAGGGAAGAAAGCTTGTTACCTAGCTAAGAACAAAGTTCATGACACTGAAACCGAATCAGAAGAAGACATCAAGATGGTATTTGTAGCCATGAAGGATGATTTAGATGAAGATGAAGAAAGGTATGTAGAAACTACACTCATATCTAAAGTTAGTAAAAATGATGTCTAGATCATAGATAGTGGTTGCACTCACCATATGACTGGTGCTAAAAAAAATTTTGAGACTTTTGAATACTATAGTGGTGGTTCAGTGAGAATGGGAAATGATACACCTTGTCTAGTTGAAGGTAAAGGAACCATAATGTTGAATAACCTGATTAAATGTGAAAATGCTTACTAGGTTAAAGGACTGAATTAAAATTTGTTAAGTGTTTCTTAGTTGAACAATTTAGGTCATAGAGTAGCATTTGAAAATAAGAAGGCAAAGATCTACAATGAATCAGGAAGATTGATTGGTACCGGTGAGCAGACAAAAGGTAACATTTTCTATCTTGATGACACTAAAACCACTTGTTTAATGGTTAGAAATGAATACATATGGTTGTGGCACAAAAGATTGTGTCATGTGAACTTTGACAACATGATAAATATAAGCAAAAAAAGGAATGTCAGAGGCTTACCGACAATGACTAAGCCCATGCATATCATGTGCAAGAATTGTCAAAAAGGTAAGATGACAAAGTCTAGTTTCAAGAGAAAAACTCATACATCTACTGCAATTATAGAACTAGTCCATACAGATCTATGTAGACCCATGAGGATAAAGAGCTACTATGGATATAGGTATTTCATTCTCTTTGTTGATGATTTCTCTAGAATGATGACAGTCATGTTTTTAAAAGATAAATCAGAAGCATTTAAGATGTTTAAATGATACAAAGCAATGGTAGAAAAACAAAGTGAAAATAAATTGAAATGCTTAAGGTCAAATAGAGGAGGGGAATTAACTTCAGAAGAATTCACTGACTATTGCAATGAGCATGGAATTAAAAGACAGATTTCTGCACCAAGGACACCACAACAAAATGGAATTGCTGAGAGGAGAAACATATCAATTGTTGACTGTGAAAGAACATTGATGATTGAAAAAAGCATCACTCAAACATTCTGGAGGGAAGCTGTCAGTACTATTGTCTACACATTAAACATAGTACAATTGAAGAAGGACACAAAGAAGACACCCTGTGAGCTTTGGTATGGTCATACACCCAATGTAAGTTACTTTAGAATCTTTGGTAGTCAATGTTATATATTGAAGGATGATAGAAATCAAAAACTTGAGTGCAAAAGTGAAGAATGTATCTTCCTAGGGTACTCAGCCAAAAGCAAGGCTTATAAATGTCTTAACAAGTCATCTAACAAAATAATTGAAAGTGCAAATGTGAAAATAAATGAATTTGAAGAAAAGAATGATAAGGAAAGCAAAAAAGAACCAGAGAACTACAACAGGTTTGTTTATACAGAACCTGAAACTATACCTGAGCAATAGTGTGTCACTCCCAAGCATCAGAACATTGCACCCAAGCATCATGCTACAATTATCGACGATCAGGATAATACTCAAGATGATGTTCTAAAAAATGGAGATGAAAATGAAGGTGAAGAAGATAATTAGAATGATGAACATAGAGCTGAACCGGAACTTGCCAAGAATGTCAGATTACATCATCCACAAAATCAAATCATAGGAGAGAAGAAGGTTGGAAAAAGAACAAGAAGTAAGTCACTTAACACCAGATGTTTACTTTCTGATTTTGAGCCTAAATCTGTTAACAATGCACTTGAGAATGAAGAATGGGTCAGTGCTATGAATGAAGAGATAGAATAGATTGAGAAGAAGAATACATGGACACTAGTACTGAGACCAGATGAAAAGAATTTTATCTATACCAAATGGATATTCAGAAATACGCTGAATGAGAATGGAGAAGTCACTAGAAATAAAACAAGATTAGTATGCAAGGGATATGCACAAGAAGAAGGTATTGATTATGGAGAAACCTTTACACCCATTGCTAGACTAGAAGGAGTTAGAATATTACTTGCTTATGCAACATTTAAAGGATTCAAGGTATACCAAATGGATGTCAAATCTACATTCCTAAATGGAATACTAGAAGAAGAGGTATGCATTGAACAACCAGAAGGGTTTGTTGATCCAGACAAGAGAAAAATGGTATGTAGACTACACAAAGCCTTGTATGGATTGAAAAAAGCACCAAGAGCCTGGTATGAAAGACTTCACTCATATCTCATTAGCATAAAATTTGTTAGAACAAGTGAAAATAACAATCTATATTTAAAATAAGATATCGATGGTAATATTCTGATTGCTGAAATTTTTGTTGATGATATCTTTTTTGGGGGAAATGAATTGTTATGAAAATCCTTTGCTAATGAAATGAGCAAAGAATTTGAAATGTCTATGTTTGGAGAGATCAAATTCTTTCTTGGTCGATAGATTCTTCAACAAGATGCACGCATATACATCACTCAATCTAAATACATCAAGGAAGTGCTAAAGATATTCAAGATAGAAGATTCCAAACTAGTTGGAACACCTATGGCTACTGGATGCAAGCTGACAAAAGAAGACAAGAAAAATGAGGTAAATCAGACTTTATATAGATCCATGATTGGCAAACTGATGTATGTTGTTCACACCAGACCAGATATAACACATGCAGTGAGGATAATTGCAAGATTCTCTACTAATCCCAAAGAATCACATATGACTGCTGTCAAAAGAATTTTGAGATATCTGAAGAACACCGAGGACTATGGCTTATGGTACAAAAAAGAAGGAAAATTTGAGCTACAAGTCCATACAGATGTTGATTGGGCTAGAAACATTGATGACCAAAAGAGCACAACTTGAGGAGCATTCTTCATGGGTGACAGACTTGTCACATGGATAAGCAAGAAGCAAGGATGCATCTCTTAGTCTACTGCAGAAGTAGAATATGTGGTTGTTGTTGCAAATTGCTCTAATATTGCATGGATTAAACAATTACTAGAAGGTATGCATATGAAGATCATTGAAATGGTAATTATCTATTGTGATAATACCAATGCAATAAACATTTCTAAAAATCTAGTCATGCATGCTAATACTAAGCATATTGCTATCAAGTATCATTATCTAAGAGAACAAGTGCAAGCAAAAGAAGTGACACTTGAATATGTTCAATCAAAGGAATAATTAATTGACATATTCACCAAGCCATTAACGAAGGATACATTTGAGTGCCTAAGACAGAGACTAGGGATTCAACCCTTGTCTATCAGTCACTAATCTGACTAGGAGGTTGCATCAGCCTATACCAAATCTAAAGATTAGTCATGTTGATGCAAACATTGAGATGGACAGCCACAAATACATCTGTACATTGCAAGGTACAAATCTGCATCAGAACATTGTACTGTTGATGGATAGGGAAATTCAAGCAATATATTATACAAAGGGATGGAACATGATATAGATGAGAAATCAAGAATAAGTATTTTTAGTTGGCATTGTTGTCAAAGGGAGAGATGATCTTATAATTATGATAGTATAGTATGGTAATGTAGTATGTTTCCATCAATGCCAAAGGGAGAGATTGATGAATGTAACTAATTGAATGTTTGAAGATGTTAAGTTGATCACCAAAATGTAGAAGGATAATGCAAGACATTAAACCAGTTAATGGATTATATTTTCATTGATGTCAACTTGATATAATCTAATCGATTATAATCAAAGTGTCAAAGACTTCAAAAAATCAAAGAGAAAAAGAGTATGCTTTATGTAATGCATAAATGAAAAGTATTCACAATGTGACTACAAACACCGAAGGTTAGTGGAACCCGACGGATAGGGATCACTGACAGTCAAGTCACAATGATGCCCGAGCAAGAACATCAATGAGCATTACCGATGGGCAGAATCACAAGCATACCCGACGGCCAGAAACATAGTATAAACTGACGGAGAAGCCCAAGGAGAACTAGAGTGTTGGTCAACGCCATAAGAGAGTTAAACCAAAATTAACTTGAGTTTAGAAATGAAAAAATATGTACCTGGAAGAGATAAATATAGAGTTAACTGGTCGTTATCATTGTTTTCATTGACAAGATAAGCCAGAGATAAGTAATTGATTTAAAGTTGTTTTGTCCAATTGGCAAGAAGATCTTAGTGAGATAAAACAAGAATTTTGATTTAAATCTAATTGGCGAGAATTATGGATCACGCCAATATCAAGAAGATCAAGAACCTAACAACAGTGATATCATGTCTATAAAGAGACAAATCAATTCGTTATGAATTGGTGTGGGTGAATAAATGAAAAAGAGGATGTTGAAGAGAAACTGATGAAGAGCAACTTCATATAGTGCTGATCAGCAAGCTAAGGAAAGAGCTAAAGAATTCTGTGGACACTGAGCAACAGAGCACAACATCACTGAGCAGAATCAAAGTGGAGAAAAGGTATAAATAGAGTTATATTGACCAGAATAGTTTTGTGAGATTACAATAGATCTGAAAAATCTATAAGTATAAGTTGTATACATGAATATATCATATTGTTTCAGTTTAACCATTGATTCATAAATTCTCTTAACTGAGCGAGATTTAAAGATCCTTTCTATATTGAGATACATCCCAAGGAGTATCAAAAAGTTTGATCATGAAGATAGCATGAGATGCCAAATACCTATTGACAGGCCAAGTGAGTGTTTGATCAAGGATGGTAGTATAAAGATGCTCGATATCAAGTGAAAGACTAAAATTTTAAATCCTCTAACAAGGTCACACCTAACAGTGTGTTTGTAACCTTTAACAGGGCTGGCTCTTCACCGAGCTCACTTCAGAAGAGTGAAAATTTTGGGTTACCGGTCCCAAGTGGTTTTTCCCTTATCAGGGTTTCCACGTTAAAAATTCATGTGTCAATGTGTTTATGAGTCATTACTTTAGTGTTTTTCATTGCACTTAACTTAATTGGATTAATCAGTATACTCTAGATAATTTACTATCTTTCGGTAAATTAACAGACTGTTATTCGGTAAATCTACAGTAGAAGGTTTTACAATGCATTCCAAGGAGTAGTAATTTGATTAAAGTATTTGGAGGCATTCATCTTATAGGACTGAAGATAACTAGAGGTATAATATTGTGGTACTAAGTTTTAAGGGTTGATTATTGGAATATGTTTGAGGCCACTGATTAACCCCCCTCTCAATTATTACTAACAACATATATATCTTATCCAAATCAATTACCTTCATAAGTCGGCTTCCAGGATATAAATTAATATCCAAAAATAAGAACTAAGTCAACCCAATACTGATACTCAGGTCCAGTAATCCACTCGGGTGATATACTGACACTCGGTAAATATGATGACACTCGGGAAACATAGTGAATTGGCAATCTCTGGCACTCGGGCTACACTAGGTACTCAGGTCAAATTGATCACTCAGAGCTAGTATGCAACTCGGGTAGCACTGGTGACTCGGGTGATACTAATTGCCACTATTTGCTCGGTCGACACTGCAACTGCTCGAGCTACACTACAACTGCTCAGGTTACACTTCAAGCTGTTGGCTCGGTCAACACTGTAATGACTAAGTGACTAAGTGTTTTGGCACTAATTGACAACATGTCTTGCCATAAGTTCTACACGTATATGAAATAAGACTGGGATTTTTCTAGGGTGAATTTGATGGAATGAATTTATTGACTACTATAATACTTTTTTATGACTATTTTAAAATTTTTGTCTTTAACTTTCCAATGAGTGTGTAGAAATAGAAATAAACATATAATCAAAGTAAATTATAAAACAAATAAGCCACTAAAAAATTTAGATTTTACTCTGTATATTTAAGTGATCCTAAATGTTCATAATTGCTTAATTTTCTCTATACATTAATTGCATTATAAATTTGTAAATTGTTAATATCTTTATGCATTAAATATGCGAGTTTAATGCATGCTTTAATAGAAAGAAAAAACATTTACAACAAATTTTTGTACAACTTTGTTATTTATTTTCTCTCAAGGGATCCTAAAAGTTTCGCAACCATGTTTTGTACAACCGTGTCATGTTTCTCTATAATAAGGGAGACAACAAGAAGGGTTCCCCACAATAAATCAACTTTTCTTGCAACGGTCCTCGTCTCCATCGTTCCTCCTAATTGGGGCTTCTGCCACAATATTCTACTTTTTAGTAAAGCAGTGCTATTGATATGAAGGAAAATGTTTAGCACTATTGTAAATCAGGACTTATCTAAGGCTAAATTCCCATTGCGGCACACGATTAACCATCATCCCAACTTGTGGGAAGATGATTTTATATAGACTCTTCCACAACATCCTTATCAGGAAAGCTAAAAACGAACATTTTAAATTTTCTCTACAATGTTACAAGGATTTTATATTGTTAAATGATAGGTTTTGAAAGATTTCAATTCAATTTCGGTACAACTTGATTAAAGAGTTTGGTTTCACAGGCTCCCTTCTATGCTGAATGTTGTGGGAGTCTTATTAGCAAGATCAAAGACATATTCAATAAATCAAATGCAGATAATGTTTCACGACTTCTTATTCTAGTCAAAAATACTGAACGTCTTGGAATAGATCAACATTTTCAAAAGGAAATCAAACAAGCCCTTGATTTTATTAACAGGTAAATGTTATACATTTTAGAATACTATTTAGTATTTTTTTTATTGAGTAAGGGTTGGGGGATGAAGTATTTGTATTGATAATTAGAAATTTACTTATCATATTTATAGTAGATAGTCCAACTGAAACAACCAGAACTCCTCACAAAGTAAGTGGTCCCAGGGGCATCTAGCCTTATTTCTCAGCTATGTCTTTAAAGGTATAGGGTAACCCTATTATCCCCAATTTATTTTCTAGATAAAGACTTTCAGTTTGTAGTTTCAATTTGGTTAGATGATGCTTAATTTATTTCTTATTATAATAGAATTTTTAGACTAAGTAGATTTGTTTCAATATTGCAAAGACAATTTCCTGTATATTTATAATTAAAATATTTATAATTTTTATTTACCAGTATTTTTACATTCATACATGACTGTAACACATCTTGAACAAAATAAGACAATGTGCTATCAATATGTATATAATAGTTTGAAGGGAATGTAATGTAGTAATTGGAGTGAATACCAAAGAGATCTCAACACTACGGCCTTGGGCTTTCAGATTCTAAGACTCCACAGATATCTTATTTCTCGAGGTATAGTTGTTGTATTAAATATAAATACCTTAAAATTTTAAATATATATCTGATTTTGAAAATATGAAATCTTTTAATTTATATTTAATCTAATTTTTTTGGTTCACTTGACATTGGTATATTTATCAACACAAAATATAATGGAAGGAGTGTTGTGAACCTTTAGAAGGGAAAAAGGGAAGTTTTTGTGCTCAACTACTCGAACAAAGTAGGATAAAATTAGAGGTATTCTAAATTTGTTTAAAGCTTCACATATTGCTTTTCCTGGGTGACAACATAAATTCCCATTGGGGGCACCTTTTTTGACATTGGGGTTGCCTTTTTTGACCTTGTCGTCCTTATTGACTTTGCAGTCCCATATTAAATATATGGTTGAATGTATTTACTTTTGTTGTTGATAGTGGTAGATCTTTAATATTGTTGTTATAATATTGGTGAATATGGTTGAATACCATAATGTCACCTCCCTTTTGGTTTTCTATATAAAGGATTCCATGCCTCTCATTTCTTCAAGGCAATTTAGGGCTTTTGCACATTTATTTGTTTTGTGATCAACATATCACTAATTGTTGATTCTATTAGAATAACTGAGAGGAAGGGGGGGGGGGGGGGGGGGGGGNGGGTGAATCAGTGGCCCCAAAAATTAATCCAATAATCTAACCAAAACTTTATACCACAAATATAAAACCTCTAGTTATCTTTAGTCCTACAAGATGTATGCCTTGTGTGAATCTAACATGTATATACTGCTCGATCAATATACTATTTATCATTTCCTTAAGCTTTACCGAATAATAGTCTATCTTTTATTAATCTTTACCGAAATATAGTAAATAGCTTAGTGTTTACTGATCAATCATGTTTTAGTAATGTGTAAAGCAAAACATCAAAGAAATGAACCATATACACAATCAACACATGGATTTTTAACGTGGAAACCCTGTTAAGGGAAAAACCACTTGGGACCGGTAACCCAAAAAAATCCACTCTTCTGAAGTGAGCTCGATGAAGATCCAACCCTCTTAAAGGTTACAAACACACTGTTAAGTGCGACCTTGTTAGAGGATTTAAAACTGACAGTTTATCACTTGACCTAGAATTCACTATGTTGTCAACATGAAAACCTTTTGATACTCCTTGGGATGTATCTCAATATATTAAGGATGGTTAAATCCCACTCTGTTAAGAGATTTTTTGAATCAATGGTTAAACTGATTCAATAGATGATTTGTTCATTAATACAACTTTGAATTGCATATTTTTAGATCTATTGTAATTCCATAATACCTCTCTGATCAATGTTCTCTTCAATTCCTTTGCTCCACTTATTTTTTCTTAGTGAATGTTGTTGCTTCTCTGTTGCTCAGTGTCTGCAGAATTCTTAGCTCTGTTCTTCAGCTTGTATGAAGACTTCTTATGTTCACCAAAATTTTCTTCAGCATACCTCTCACCTTATTTGATAATGAATTACTTGTCTCTTTATATAGACATGATTTCACTATTTCTTGTCCTTCTTATTTTCTTCGTTGACTCTTTTTTATCTGTAAAGATCACCATCCTTGCTTTAGTTTTATTTTGTAAATATCTCCTTGTTTTCTGGAATAAAACATGCTTTAAATCTCATTCTCATCTTTATATTTTATCTGATCGATGAAAAAAAAGAAATCAATCAGTTAACTCTAAATATAGCTCCTTCCAGCTAAGTTGTTTTTTCATATCCTAACTTCAGTTCTCATCGGTCAACACTTCAATTGTGCTCGGTGACTAGTGCAGATAGCTCGAGCATCAACTTCAGTCATGTTTGGTGACAACTGCAGTTAGCTCGGTAATGCTTGCTCGAGTATCACTTTCTTAGCTAACACTATGAACTTTTGTGCTCGGGGTTTTACTGCCCATTGGGGTTTACTGTTACTCAGTGTGTATGATTACCGATGACAAAAAATTTGTCTTTTCAGATCTTTAAGTGTTGTGACTATATGTGTATGAGGAATCATATTATATCAAGTTGACATTAATGATAATACAATACATTATCTGATTTAATGTCTTGCATTTATTTTCTGTAGCTCAGTGATCATTAACTCATCTTCAAACATTCAATCAGTTATAGTTAATCAATCTCTCATGTCAGCATTGATGGCAACATACTACTAATACAATACGAAATATATCAGTTATAGTTCATCAAACTCTCCCAAACTTATTGTTCTATAACCAATACAAATATCTGACTCTCGGTAAGCTCTTCTAGCTTAGATTTGATTCTTGCAGAGTACTGTCTTCATTCTTCATTCCCTTCAATGGATAGATGTAGAAACTTTTGAATCTGTCTCTCCCTTTGTTGTAGAGTTTCTTCTCCCTTTTTTGGATAGATATGCAGTGTTAAATTTTCCAATTCTCTCCCTTAGATGGATGTTTCTTTGAATATTTCTCTGATGTTTTCTCTCTCTTTGACTGTTCCTCTCCTTGATGGATATTTCTTCTCTCTTCCTTTGGATCTTCTCTCCCTTTGGATGATCAAGATAGATATTTCATATTGATATAATCTCTCTCTTTGACAACAATGCCAAACATATAATATCTCTCTCTAATATATTCCATGAATTTCCTCTCCATCGGTAATTTAGCTTTGTAGTAGCCATTAATATCTCTGATGTTCGGTTCTGATAAGTACCTTCTTGTACTAATTTTTCATTTCAGTCCATATCTCTTCTTGCATCAACATGAATGATCTTTTGATAATGTGTAGGTTGATGCAGCCTTCTAGTCAGCTTAGTGACCAGTAGACAAGGGTCAGACCCCTAGTCTCTTTCTTAGGTACTCAAATGTATCTTTTGGCAGTGGCTTTGTGAATATGTCTGCTAATTGTTTTTTGGATTGTACATATTCCAGTATCACCTCTTTATCTTGCACTTGGTATCTTAAGTAATGATACTTGATAGCAATATGCTTTGTCTTAGCATGCATGACATGGTTCTTTGAAATGTTTATTGCACTTGCATTATCACAATAGATAATGATTGGTTCAAGCATTTTAATATTATACCTTCCAGTAATTGCTTGATCCATGCAATATTAGAGAAATTTGCAGCAACAACCACATATTCTGCTTCTGCGGTGGATTGAGAGATGCATCCTTGATTTTTACTTATCCATGTGACAAGTTTGTCACCCATAAAGAATGCTCCTCTTATTGTTCTCTTTCTGTCATTTATGTTTCCAACCCAATCAACATCTGTATAGACTTGAAGCTCAAATTTTCCTTCTTTATTATACCACAGACCATAGTCTTCGGTATTCTTTAGATATCTTAGAATTATTTTGACAACAGTCATGTGTAATTCCTTGGGATTAGTAGATAATCTTGCAACTATTCCAACTGCATGTGCTACATTTGGTCTAGGATGTACAACATACATGAGTTCTCCAACCATAGATCTATATAGGGTTTGATTTACCTTGGTTGATTTGTCTTCCTTTGTCAGTTTGCATCCAGTTTCCATAGGTGTTCCAACTAGCTTGGAGTCCTCCATCTTGAATATCTTCAGAAATTCCTTGATGTATTTGGATTGTGTGATGTATATGCCTTCATCCTATTGAAGAATATGTAGACCAAGAAAGAATTTGATCTCCTCAAACATTGACATCTCAAACTCTTTGCTCATTTCATTAGCAAATGATTTGCATAACATGTCATTACCTCCAAATATGATATCATCAACAAATATTTCAGCAATCAAAATGTTATCATCAATATCTTCTTTTAAATACAAAATATTCTTATCACTTGTTCTCATAAATCCAATACTTATGAGATATGAGTGAAGTCTTTCATACCATGCTCTCAGTGCTTGTTTCAATCCATACAAGGCTTTGTGTAGTCTACAAACCATGTTTCTCTTGTTAGGATCAACAAACCCTTCTGGTTGTTCAATGTATACCTCTTCTTCTAGTATTCCATTTAGGAATGCAGATTTGAAATCCATTTGGTATACGTTGAGTCCTTTAAATCCAAAATTTAAGCAAGAAGAATTCTTACTCCTTCTAGTATATCAATGGGTGCAAAGGTTTCTCCATAGTCAATACCTTCTGTTAGGGATTTTTCTTGTATGAATCACAGTGCTTGATATAACTACTTGAACACCATACCTTTTAATACTGATTCAGGGACAAGGAAAGCCTAATTGCTAAGGACTGGATAAGGTCCTTCTTCGTTTTTGAGCTCCACAAATACTCAGGCAGGTTTTACCTTTCAAGATGGCTGTTAACACAGTTTTAACTGATGTGGACACTGATTAGCTATGTATCTTTATTGAAGCAACTTATGAAGTATCTTGCTGACGATCAAGCATAACCATAAACAAGATATTACCATACAAACCATAGTTATTAACATAATAATAACCAGTGATACAAGGATTCTCATCCTTCTTCCTTTTTTTTATAGGAGGGATAACCTAGATGATTCTCTCTTCAAGGAATCAATAACATGGACAGTGTCCTGCTGACAGAGATCCTTAAACAAGTTCAGCCTATATTTTCTTAGTAAAAGAGTGTTTAAATTGATTTGGTTCTGATAACTTGGAATACTTCAAACATAGATAGATATTTAGAATGTTTTCTAGATCAGTGCCTATCCTTAGGGCTGTAGAGTCAATAATAAGCAAAGAAATTACAGAAACAAGATACACTGAACTGCCTTACAGCTCAAACAATTAGGA
>MU223494.1:691035-702759 GCA_018584345.1 Thuja plicata
TGCTTCTTCAACAAGCTTCTTGCCACACCAGCCTTGGTACTATATCTTTTCTCCTGCTTCTTCATGTCAATTTTGGTTGACATGGTACTGAATAGACCAAAATCTTGCATAAAATAATTCCTATTTAATATCAGCAAGGCAGTGCCATCTTCTCTCTTGATGGTCTTTGTTAGGGCATCATAATGGTTTTCCAGGTCCAAAAATAGGTCAACATCTAGAAATACATCAGGCACTAATAACCTACCCAAACCAGATATCCAAGGGTTTGAAACAGGGATAGGTTTATCAGAATTGTTATAAAAATATGAAAAAAGAGAGAAACCTATTGTGCCCGGGGTTGAAGCATCTCTGATGTTCTTGAAGTCATCCTTGAAGACACTAGCATCAATCTTCCTGTTCTGTGTTGAACCTGGCAGAAGCTGTAAAAATTCGTCTGAGAAGCTTGGTTTTCATTTTTGCTCCTCTCCACTGCCTCCACTCGTAGAAGCCACACTCATAGCAGTACTCATCTTTGCAAGCACTTCAAACCTCTGACTGAATGATATTGAAACAAATCTAAGAACAACTCTCTGTAATTCTTAGAAACCTTAATCACCTTTGAACACTGTAACAACTCTTGAATATCACTTTTTGCTTGAACAACAACTTAGCTCTGAAATCATAAACTCGGTGAATAGGAATGAATGCACAATCCCCCATTTATAGCCAAAGGATTCATAGTACATGGCTCAAGATTCAGAAACGTCAGTTCTGCTATTAAGTTGATATGCCGCGAGCTTTCAAAAACCTAGCCGTAGTTGTGCGAGGTGACAGAAAATCAAATTTAAATCATGAATCTTTTGGCGCAATCATAAAACGGTTAAGACAGCTGACATGGCATCCTCTGATTCGTCCTTTGTTATACATCCCAGCTACCTTTTGTGCACAGTAATAAAAAATTCATGTATTTGATTGGCCGTCGGGTGATCCTTTCTGTCATATCATCCACTTGGCGCTGCTTTTCTAGATCTCATTATCAGGCGACCTCGCGACCTCATTAAGTCTCTTTGTCGCGAGCACTTTTCCCTAACCATGGTCTGATCTCCAGACTTGGCGACAACGGTGAGACTAAAGTCACATGGAGTTAACCTTAACTCATCATTGTTCATCAGACTTCGTGACTAACCGTTGCCATTTAATTATTTCATAGTTATCGCTAAGTCGCTGGATGCTCACTTCTTATTTCAAGACTATACGACAAACTTTAGTCGCTGAGTCAGGTGATAAGTTCAACTTAACCTTATCATATAGCACATGCCTTTATTCTGTTCAGAGCGACTTTGCGACATGCCTTAATCACTAAGTCGGAAGGACTTTTTCCCTGGGGCACTTTTATCACCAGACTACGTGACCACCGTCAGATCTCTTCATTCCTTCATCGCACGGTTGTCGCTTAATCGCTTCAAATTACTTCATGTCCTTAAATCATCAGGAGACTTCGCGACTGAGGGTGAAAACAATTTTGTCTCCTTATCGCTTGATATCTTTCCTCCTTCTGGCGACATCACGACAACCATTCACCATATGACAGATGTCATCTATTCTTTCGTCCACTTTATGCATTCTGGAAAGCTGAGTAATCATTCTGCTCTGGCGACATCCCGACTAAGGGAAATCACTTAACATGAAACCGTTAGTTGCTTAATTGGGACAGTTACCCCTTAACTGCCAGTTTATCACGAGACCACGCGACTGAAGGAAAGCTTAGCAGTTTGAATGTCCTGATCTAGCGATCATGCGACATGAATTGAATCGCGAAGTCGGAGAACATTTCATTGACTCTTTGACCTGTCTCGCTATCACCCGACTGAAGTGGGTCCCGTTCCTTTTAAAGCTTTATGTTATGAAGTTCAAGCGACAACCCGACTAAAGAAAGATCGCTAAGTCTCGAGACATTGATGGAATATTCCATTTTTTTAAGAGACTACGCGACATAAAGGAAAAGCTTGATCGGAAGAAGATTTGGCATATTCATTCTGGGTAACGTGATCAAGCGACTTAACTTAAAGCACATGTCTTGAGTGATTGAAAAAAGTAATGACGAAACATAAGACATGGCTAAGGGTTTAAATATGCATCGTTTAATACTTGGCTTTAGGGTATTTTCAGGGTTTTGACAATTTGGCAAGGTTAAAACATGAAAAACCTGAAAATTTTGCAGAGGGCAAGACAAGGAACAAGACAAAGCAGCAAAAATAGGAAATACAACCAACACCTTCTTCTTGTGCACACCCTTTGCATACTAATCTTGCTTTGTTTCTTGCGACTTCTCCATTCTCATTAAATTTTTTCTGAATATCCATTTGGTACCAATGACATTCTTTTCATTCAGTCTAGGTACTAACATCCATGTTTTATTCTTTTCAATTTTCTCAATTTCTTCATTCATTGCACTAACCCATTCTTGATTTTCAAGTGCAGTATTGACAGATTTAGGCTCAAAATCACAAATCAAACATCTAGTGTTCAGTGACTTGCTTCTTGTTCTCATTCCAACCTTTTTGTCTTCTATGATATGGTTTTGTGGATGGTGTCTTCTGACATACTTGGAAAGTACTGGTTTAGATCTTTGTTCATCATTCTGATCATCATCTTGACCTTCATTTTGATCTTCATCGCTTGGTACATCATTGTAAGCAATTTCTTGATTTTTGGTGTTTGTAGCCTGATGCTCGGGTGCATTATTTTGTTGCTTGGTAGCGATACACTGTTGCTTGGGCAGAGTGTCAGGTTATTCATTATAGACAAACCTGTTGCAGTATTTCGGTTCCTTTCTACTTTCCTCGTCATTTTTTCTCAACAAATTCATCCACTTTGACATTTGCACTTTCAATTATTTTGTTAGAGGATTTGTTAAGACATTTATAAGCCTTGCTCTTGGTAGAATAACCTAGAAATATTCCTTCATCACATTTGGAGTCAAGATTTCCATTTCTATCATCTTTCAAAATATAACATTGACTTCCCAAAACTCTAAACTAACTTACATTGTGTGTGTATCCATACCATAGCTCATAAGGTGTCTTATTGGTGTCTTTCTTTAATTGTACTATGTTTAATGTATAGACAACAATACTGACATCTTCTCTCCAGAATGTTTATGTGATGCCTTTCTCAATCATCAGTGTTCTTGCACAATCAAGAATTGATCTGTTTCTTCTTTCAGCAATCTCATTTACCTATGGTGTTCTTCATGCAAAAACATGTCTTTGAATTCCATGCTTATTACAAAAGTTAGTGAATTCATCAAAAATAAATTCTTCTCCTCTATCTGACCTTAGACATTTTAGTTCCTTTCCACTTTGTTTTTCAACTATGGATTTATACCATTTGAACATCTTAAATGCTTCTTATTTCTCTTTAAAGAACATAACATTCATCATTCTAGAATAATCATCAACAAAGAGAATGAAGTATCTATCACCATAATAGCTCTTTGTTCTCATTGGTCCACATAAGTCAGTATGGACTAATTCTAGAATAGCATTAGATGTATAGGTTTTTCTCTTGAAACTAGACTTTTTCATTTTACCTTTTTGATAATTCTTACACATGACATGGTCGGGTTTTGACATGCTCGGTAAGCCTTTTACTTTTCTTCTATTGCTTATCCTAACCATGTTGTCAAAATTCACATAACATAAATATTTATGCCACAACCATATGTCTTCGTTTCTATCCATTAAACAAGGGGTCTTAATATCATTAAGATAGAATAGGTTACCTTTTGTTTGTTCACTAGTTCCAATCAAGCTTCCTAATTCATTAAAGATCTTTGCCTTTTGTTCTCAAATGCAACTTGGTGACCTATTTTATTCAACTGTGAAACACTCAATATATTATAGTTAAGTTCTTTCACCTAATATGCATTTCACATCTGATTAGATTATTCAATATGATGGTTCCTTCACCCTCAATTGGACAAGGTGAGTCATTACCCATTCTTCCTGATCCACCATTATAATATTCAAAAGTTTCAAACTTTTTCTTTATCTCTAGTCATGTGGTGAGTACAGCCACTATCAATAATCCAGACATCATTTTTACTAACCTTAGATATGAGTGCAGTTTCAACATACCTTTCTTCTTCATTTGAATCATCCTTCATAGCAACAAATACCACCTCAATATCTTCATCAGATTCAGTGTCATTATTTTCAGCTTTGTTCTCAGCCAGGTAACAAGTCTTCTTTCTTTTGTCCTTGCAGTCTTGGTTATTTCTTATGTCAGATTGTCGGTTGCTTCGGTAATCTTGGTCATCACCTCTATCAAACTTCTTTTCATATGATCTGTCATTGTTTCTATTTTTTCTCTTATTAAGACATCTAGCAGCAAAGTGTATAATCTCTTTATAATTAAAACATACCAATGGTAATTTACCTTTGTATCTACCTTTGCCTTTGTGAAATCTTCTAGCCATTAGTGCTTCAATCTCATCAAGTTATTGTTCATCACTATCACTTTCACTATCATTTCTCATACTGTGTTTATGACTTGATTTACTCACTTTCAAAGAGGATTTGAATGCAGACTCAATAGTCAGTAAGACACTGTTGTCAAAGTTATTAATCTCAAATGAAATGAGTCTACCAATCAAACTATCTAGAGTAACATTGTTATTTTTTATTGCTCTCATTTCTTGTATATCAGATACTCTTATAGAATAAACATGTCGTAAGGTTCTGAGAATTTTACTTACCACTATTTCTTCTTCAAGTACACCTCCTACTCCTTGGATAGCATTAACAACCTCTTTGATTCTGCAGTTGTACTGAGTGATTTTTTCTCCTTCTTTCATTCTTAGGTCATCAAAATTTCCTCTTAGGCTTTCAACCTTAGCTCTCAGCACATTTTTATCTCCTCCATGTACTAGCTTGAGTTTATCCCATGTTTTCGTTGCATTGTTGCATGATTTGAAATTTTCAAATTCAGAATCGAAGAGTGAGGAAGCAAGTTATATCATCGTAGAATTGTGTGACATCATTTCCAATACCTGATAGGTGGAGTCTTATTCTGCTTTTCTATGATGCAAAGTTGTCCTTGTTCAACTTAGGCGCATCCCTTTTTCTCATCTTGTGATCTTTAGCTTGATTCTTAAAACTCTCTTCCAAGCACACAAGCTCTGATACCAATTTTTAGAATAATTGAGAGGAGGGGTGAATCAGTGCCCTCAAAAATTAATCCAATAATCCAACCAAAAATTTATACCACAAATATAAAGCCTCTAGTTATCTTCAGTCCTACAAGATGTATTCCTTGTGTGAATCTAACATGTATATACTTCTCGGTGAATATACTATTTATCCTTTTCGTAAGCTTTACCGAATAACAATTTATCTTTTCTTAACCTTTACTGAAATACAGTAATTAACTTAGTGTTTATCGATCAATCATGTATTAGTAATGTATAAAGAAAAACATCAAAGCAATGAACCATATACACATTTGACACATGAATTTTTAATGTAGAAACCCTGTTAAGGGAAAAAACCACTTGGGACCAGTAATCCAAATTTTTTCACTCTTCTGAAGTGAGCTCGGTGAAGAGCCAACCCTGTTAAAGGTTACAAACACACTGTTAAGTGCGAACTTGTTAGAGGATTTAAAATTGATAGTTTATCACTTGACCTAGCATTCACTATGTTGTCAACATGAAAAACTTTTGATACTCCTTGGGATGTATCTCAATATATTAAGGATGGTTAAATCCCACTCTATTAAGAGATTTTTGAATCAATGGTTAAACTGAATCAATAGATGATTTGTTCATTAATACAACTTTGAATTGCATATTTTCAGATCTATTGTAATTCCATATACCTCTCTGATCAATGTTCTCTTCAATTCCTTTCCTCCACTTCTTTCTGCTCAATGTATGTTGTTGCTTCTCTGTTGCTCGGTGTCTGCAAAATTCTTAGCTCTGTTCTTCAGCTTGTATGATCAGATTTGTATGAAGACTTCTTATGTTCACCAGAATTCTCTTTAGCATTCCTCTCACCTTATTTGATAATGAATTACTTGTCTCTTTACATAGACATGATTTCACTGTTTCTTGTCCTTCTTGTTTTCTTTGTTGACACCTTTTGATCCGTAAAGTTCGCCATCCTTGCTTTAGTTTTATTTTGTAAATCTCTCCTTGTTTTCTAGAATAAAACATGCTTTAAATCTCATTCTCATCTTTAGCTTTTATCTGATCGATGAAAACCAAGTAATCAATCAGTTAAATCTAAATATAGCTCCTGCCAGCTAAGTTGTTTTTTCGTATCCTAACTTCAATTCTCATTGGTCAACACTTCAGTTGTGCTCGGTGACTACTGCAGATAGCTCAGGCATCAACTTCAGTCATGTTCAGTGACAACTACAGTTAGCTCAGTAATGCTTGCTCGGGTATCACTTGCTCAGGTAACATTGTCCGTTGGGTAACACTATGAACTTCTGTGCTTGGGGTTCACTGTCCGTCGGGGTTTACTATCACTCGGTGTGTATGATTACCGATGACAAAAAAATTGTCTTTTCATGTCTTTAATTGTTGTGACAATATGTGTATGAGGAATCATACCATATCAAGTTGACATCAATGACAATACAATACATTAATTGATTTAATGTCTTGCATTTACTTTCTGCAGCTCGGTGATCATCAAAATTTTCATCTTCAAACATTCAATCAATTATAGTTCATTAGATTCAATTACCTTCATCTGGTATCTGAGCCAGCTTGAGAAAAATATCTCTTAAGAATCATTTGCAAAGAAAGCTAGAAGAGCTTAAAGAGTGTAAGATCAGTGGTTTGTAAATCTTAGTACAGTTAAAGATGTTTGCAAAAGTTTGCAACTCAGCTACCAAGAAGGAAAAGAGATCAAAATGTTTATTTATTACTATTTCTTTTAGTTTGTGAGTATTTTACTTTATTGTGGCAAGGAGTATCATTACAGAGAAAATATTTATCATATTAGCACTGACATATTGTTGTTTGAAGTCATTGGAAGGAGGAGACCCATGCTTTGTGTGCATATGTTTGGGTTTGGAGATATTTTTGAAGCAACTACAAAGGAGTTAGCAGAGAGTTTGCAGATCACACTATTGCTCAAGGATTTGGAACCCACCGAGAGAAGTTGGAAGGATCAAAAGTTGTTTGTTAGTCAAAGGAAGCAACTACAACATGCAAATTGTTGTGTAAAATCTATTTTTTAAATATTTTTAAAATTAAATTTCTTTTTTAGGGAAGAGCACGTGAAAGTTTTTATCTTAGTAGATAAAAAAACAAAAATCTTTTATCACTTTTAAATGGCAAGGTATTGTAGCTTTAAAAGTGATGATTACATTATGTAAGTGATTTTTACAAGTGAATTCATTTTAAAAAGTAATATATCATTATTTTTTTAATTAAGTGCATTATTGGTTGTAACCAACACTTTTTTTTCAAAAAAATATAATAATAATAAATCATTTTGTGTGTGGGTCCCATTTGAAGGGACGAGGAGAGTATTCATTTGCAGAGATTTCTCCAGAATTCTGTATTGAGCATTTGGGTCACTGTGCACATTTTTATGGCAAATATGACAGACAATGTAATGTCTAATGTGTTGATTCTTGACTTTGAAGGAGACAATTTTACATATTGGTATACTAGAATGCAAACTCTACTCAAATCTAAGGATTTTTTGGATATTGTTCAACACGGATATGTTGAGATAGCGGATGTAAATGCGTTAACTGACCAACAAAAAAATGAATACAAAGAAAATATAAAGAAAGATAATGAAGCATCTCTTCTATTGAAGAAGTGTATGATCCAAAGAAGTTTACCCAAAAGAAACTCTTTGGCACCTTGATCGCATTTGAGATGAGGAAGTTCATAAAATATAAAGAGAAATCTGAGACAACCTTTAAAGCCACGAAGATAGAAGATGATGCATATGATGAAAGTTAATATGAGTTAAAAGTAAAATTTACTAGAAATCTCAAGAAAGGTGCTGGAAAAAAGGCATGTTACCTCTTAAATGATTTAGATGTGGAAATATTGGTCATATTGCTACTAGATTTCTTGAAAAGGGAATGAAAAAAAACTTTAAGAGATTTAACAAGAAATCTTATTATGTCAATGAGATTGCTAGTATATCAGATGATTATCAGAAGATGAGGATTGTTTATTTTTAGTAGAGGAAGATGAACCTATATTTGATATCTTTAACATTTTTCCTAGATATGATGAAATTACTACCTTATATGTTAGAAGAGATAAAGATCAATGGTTCATTGATAGTGGTTGTTCACATCACATGACTGGTGACAAAAGTAAGTTTGTGAAACTTGAGAAATATCATCATGGAATTGTTAGTTTTGGAGATAATCAAAAGACACATATTGTTGGAATTGGGTCTATTACTTTTTATGGAAATCTTAATCCTAAAAAAAATTATTATGTGAAGGGTTTATATCATAATCTCTTGAGTGTTGGACAAATGCATGGCTACAATGTTTTGTTTTAGGATAAGAGTTGTGAGATTCGGAAGAAGTTTGTAACTGTTATTACTGTTGGAAGAAGGAAAATGGGAAATGTGTACTAGCTAGATGGAGCTAGAGAGAAATGCTTGGTAACAAAGATCGACGATAGCTGGCTATGGTACCAAAGGATGTGTCACATAAACTTTGATAATTTGGTAAGAAGAAGTTTTACTTGTGTTGTGAGAGATTTACCAGGACTGACCAAACTAGATAGTATTATAGAAAAAGGATGTCAATAAGAGAAGCAAACAAAAGCATCATTCAAAGGAAAAGAACAATCTTCTACCAGTTTTTTGGATCTTGTGCATACAGATCTATGTGGTCCAACTAGAACAAGGAGCTTACAAGGTGAGAAATATTTCATGCTTTTGGTTGATGACTATTCCATATTCACTTGAGTTTCCTTTTTAAGAAAAAAAAAAGAGGCATTATAGAAGTTCAAGATATTCAAGGAAAATTTTGAAAATGAAAGTGATAGAAAAATCAAATTTTTAGGGTCAGATGGAGGAAGAGATTTTATGTCTTATAAATTTAACAACTTTTATGAGAAACGTGGCATTAAAAGACAATTATCTACCCCAAGGATACCACAACAAAATGGTGTGGTAGAGAGGATGAATTGGACAGTTTAAGAGGCGACCAAAATAATGATCAAGGAAGTAGGATTAAAGAAGATCTATTGGAGAGAATCTATGCACACTGTAGTATACACTCTTAAAAGAGTATTTTTCAAAAAAAAGGTATGGAAAAAATTCTTATGAGCTATGGCATGGAAGAGCACCGACAGTGAAGCAACTCAAAAATTTTGGGAGTAAGTGCTACATCTGAAGAGATAAAAACAATCTTGGGAAGTTTGATAGTAGAGTTGATGAAGGTATATTTCTAGGATATTCTAGAAGGAGAAAAGTATACCCATGTTACGATAAGAGACTGAACGAAATGGTTGAAAGTGTGAATGTGAAATTTGATGAAGATATTCATAGAACATCTATAAGGCACACCAGATATGAGTTTGATAAAACTGCTGATAGAGAAAAATAAGATTAGAAAGAAGTAGAAGAGATAAATGAGGCTCTAGAATCTACAACTAAGACACCAAGGTATATAAAGAAAAGTCACCCAGAAAATCATATTATAGGAGATAATAACAAAGGATTAATCACAAGAAGTAGAGTTGCTCAGGAATTGTATGCACCCTAAAATGTTCGCCTGGACTATGGGCCCCCATTTATCAATTTATCAATTTCCTGAATCAATGCTTTGCAACATTTTAATTCAAATCAATTTCCTTGATCAAATTGTAATTAATTCAATTATTTAAATATTTCCTAAGGTTTGATCATTTCATCACTTATCTTATTTAAATAAAAGAAAACAATTCATTTTTATTAAATAAAATAATCTCATTTAATTAAAATTCCTTTTTAATTAAATAATCTTATCTTATTTAATTAAAATCTCTCTTAATTAAATAATATTATCTCATTTAATTAAAATATCCCTTTTAATTAAATTAAATAATCTTATTTGATTAAAAGAAAATCCCTCTTTTAATTAAATAAAACCCCCTCTTAAATCTCTCTTTGTTGAAAAAGAAAATAAATAGAAAAAAAAATAGAAAAAGTGCCTTGGTGAAAACCTGAAAACAGGCGTCTTGGTAGCAAAAATTTAAAAAAATTATAAAAAGTCCTAAAAAAAAGAAGAAAAAAATAAAAAAATAAAAAAATGAAAAAATTGTAATAAAATCCAAGTGAAAACCTAGAAATGGGCGCTACTTGAGGCCTTTGCACCCCTGTTTCTTAGCGCATGTCCTCAACACTTAGCCTTTCTCCATCATGCCTTGGTTTGGAATTGGTCTTTGTCTTTGTCTAGGGGCATAACTGTGTTAGCTTTGGTCTCTTGGATGCGTTAGTCTTTAGGACATCCCACAAATGATGTTTTTTCAACATCACCCCAACTGTATTTTTCAATACAACCCCTGACATCGAATGTTTTTCAACACTTATCAGTTCGGTCTTACCCAGTTTTGTAATGTGGTCTTGCCTGCTTGCAAGCATTCAATCCTTATCCTCAGAACTCAGTATCAGTTAACACACTTAAATTTTAAAACACAACACTTAATGCTTGAGCTATGTCATGATCTTTTCTTTGTGTGCTGGCTGTTATTGATTTTCGTTAAGTGTCCTTGTCTAATAAGTCTCTCCGTGATGCCTAGCTAGAGGACTTGGGGCATGGGGCATGTTTTTATTTGCTTCTTGCTTTATGCTTCACTATTTTTGCACAACCATTCTGCTGGACATCCTGGCCTCTATGCCTTGATGCAAGCATGGTTTTTCTATATTAAATTGGGTAAGCTAACATCACAGTCATCTTGACATTTATGTCTTTGATGCTTATGTTAGAATCTTTCCACATTTCAAACCGATATAAATCGCATTCATATCTTCATAATTGCGCTTGTGACTAGTGATGATTGTGTGATTTTCTGATGTCCATTAATAATGGCCCAATGATGAAAATAAGTTCCTTAACATTCTCTAATGAATGATGAACACAAATTCATATATTACAGTTGCTCTATTGCAAGTACACCTTTGCATTTTCATGTAGTTTGCATTGTTAGACTTCATGTTAGTTTGCATTTTAGGCTGCATTATGAGTTTGAGAGGGTTTCCTTCATCTTTCTTGTGGACTTTTAATCACTTGTGGTCATGTTTGATCTTCATTTCCTTATCTTCTTTCGTGATCTCAATCAAAATTTTCTATCTTAAACAATTGATTGATTTTGGGGCATTCTCTTTCTTAAGGCAAATTCTCTTTCTTCTCTCTATTTCTTTCCACCTCTTCCAAACTTCTATCTTCCATTTGCTTTCACCCACTTCTTTTCTTCTAATTCAACCTTGGGGCATAATTGTTCATGCTTGATGACCTACCTTGATTCTTTGATCCTTATATCTTTCATCTTACATCAAAAACCTTATCTTTAGTTCACTTTGATCAAATTTATCAATTTTCTGTTTCTCCTCTATCTCATTTCGATTTTGATTACGAGGGGGCAGTACCTATCAAACTTCAATCCTTGATTCAGCTTTATCAATCCTATCAAGTGCTCCACTTGGGGCAACCTTGCCTGAGATTCTTATCTTGGACATGTCAATTACCTATTTACAGGGGTGT
>MU223494.1:703192-716332 GCA_018584345.1 Thuja plicata
CTTTTAATTAAATTAAATAATCTTATTTAATTAAAAGAAAATCCCTCTTTTAATTAAATAAAACCCCCACTTAAATCCCTCTTTGTTGAAAAAAGAAATAAATTAAATAAAAATAAATAAAGTTCCTTTTCTTCACACATCTTCCTAAGTGGTGGGCTTTTTGCCTCTTAATCATAGTCTTTGATTTTGCCTTTTTGAAGATATGAGCACATGGATCAACCAAGATTTATTCTCCACCATTGCTTATTTCTTTTTGTCTCTTAATCTCTACCGTTCATTGCTCTTTATAAGGAAAACCTTTCCTTCTCATTTGGGTAATCACAAATCAAAAATCAAGAATCAACACTTTTATGCTATTGTTATGCTGCAGGTTTGGAGAGCAATTTTGGAGGAGATTTTAAGCACTTGAGCTTGGATATTGCAACTTCTCTCTTCTTGTCTTCTTCTTTCATGCCCCCATGGCAATCCATTTAGATTAATTTTGCATTTGCACTTTAGATTAGATTCATGTTTCCTTTCATAGATTAATCTTGCATTTGTATTTCCTTTCATAGAATAATCATGCATTGTTATCATATAGAATAGCTTTCATTTGCATACATACTTGATGATCATGGAGACTAGCATTCTTGCTCTTCCTCTTTGAATCTCTCATTTTATGGTGTACTTGCATGGGCATGAACTAGGTCAATATGAGGGCCTCCATTACAAACCCTTGCACTCCATGAATAGAGAGCTATGAGTCACCATTCGAGATCTCATTCTTGAGAAATCTTGGATATAATGATTCATAGAAGTGTGACACATTTTTAGCACACAAGAACAAGTACTATTATGTTTACTTTCAAAACCTGAACCAAAAATTGTTGAAGAAGTTTATGATGATCAATTTTGGGTAAAGGCAATGAAAGAAGAGCTTGATCAGATTGAAAAGAATTAGACTTGGGAGCTTATGCCCAAACAGGAAGACAAAAATGTGATTGGAACAATGTGAGTGTTTTGGAACAAGATGGATGAGAATGGAAAGGTGATAATAAACATACAAAGATTGGTTTGCAAAGGTTATACTCAGATTGAGGGCATCGATTTTGAAGAAAAATATGCCCTTGTTTCCCAGATGGAAGTAATCAAAATATTCTTAGATTTTACATCCTACAAGGATTTCAAAGTGTATCAGATAGATGTAAAATTGGCATTCTTGAATGGAGAACTAAACGAAGTCTACATTGAGCAATCAGAAGGATTTAGGTTAGAAAGTGATCCAGACTTTGTTTGCAAATTGGAGAAGGAATTATACAAATTGAAACAAACACCTGGGGCATGGTATGGAAGATTAGAGAAATATCTAATTGGACAAGGATTTAAGAAGGGATCTACTTATAGTAATTTGTACTAAAAGATGGTTTCAAATTAAAGCTTAATTATTATAATCTATGTTGATGATATGATATTTGGCGAAAATGATGATATATGCAGAGGTTTTGCTAATGAAATGTAGAAGGAATTCAAAATGTCTATGATTGGTGATTTGAATTTATTTCGTGGTTTGCAAGTAAATCAAAATAGTAAAGGAATTTTCCTTTCTTTTCATTTCTCAGTCCAAGTATGTCAAAGAATTATTGAAGAAGTTTGGATTGGAGAATTCTAACCCGGTTTGTACATATATTGTTACTAGATGTAAGTTAATAAAATAAGATGATTCAATGAAGGACGATCAGATTAAATATAGGTCAATGATTGAAGGACTATTATATATGACTGCTACCATACCAGATATTATGTATGTTATTTGTTTGGTAGCCCAGTTTCAACAAGAACCAAAGGAATCACATGTTGTAGTGAAAATGATTTTAAGATACTTGAAAGGAACAAAAGGTTTCAACTTATGGTACTCTAAGGACTTAGACATTACTATGATAGCTTATGCTAATACAGATTGGGGCAATTGTACTAATGATTGGAGGAGTACAAGTCGTGGAGCTTATTTCCTTGGCTCCCAATTGGTTGTATGGTCAAGTAAGAAATAGGATTATGTATCCTAATCTATTGTTGAGGATAAATATATTGCAACATTTACTTGTTATGCTTAGGTGCTTTGGATGAAACAAATGCTAAAGGATATTTTCATATCATTTGATGATCCAATATCATATCATTTGATGATCCAATATCATTATGTGTGATAATACTAGTATTATAAACATTTCTAAAACTCCAGTACAACATTCCAAAATGAAGCATATAGAAATTAGATATCACTTCTTGAGGGAGAAGGTATTGGATAGTGAGGTGAAGCTTGAATATGTACCTACAAAAGAGAAGATTGTAGATATTTTCACCAAACCATTATGCAAATAAATATTTGAGTATCTCAGCAAGAAACTAGGGGTCATGCCTCTTTCTGGTCTACACTAATTTCACTAGGGTGTGCATCTATCTAGGATATTGTATGCTTGTTATTTTTTGGATTGATGCTTGTCGACTTCCTTCTCAAGGGGATTTGGCCATTTGTCATTGTTGTCAAAGGGGGAGTAGAACAAAATTTTTTAATGCTAACATCTTAAGCTATTCTATTTGTTGTTGATGGATGTTTTCACCAATGATAAAGGGGGATATTATTGTGAATGTGATTTTTGTTTTCATTGATGTTAATATATCTACCTAGTTGATGAGGTTCAGTTTGTGGTATACTGGTATTTCTAGTTAATGAGGATTTGTGTTCTAATTGAATGTGCGTTGAAGGGTGTACTATGATGATTTATATTTTTCCTAGTCCCATTCGTGTTGTTATGTTCTGAGATTTAATATTTTGGGACCACACCAATCTATATATTGGTTAATTTATTTTGGAGTGACCATTTACATTGTAACACATATTTTCCTGTTTGTCGGCTCTGAATTTTGTGGAGAATGCACATAGCATGTTGATTTGAGTGAGGAGGCTTTGTGTGGTCCATGTTTGATTCCTTACCGCATCAGGAATTTTCTAGTGTGACCTATTGTATTAGGTTGACTTGGATGTTTCATGATGGCATGAATTGGAATATATAGAAGATGATCTTGTTCAATGAAAGTATGGTATGCTAGCATACGAAGAAGGAATATAACTTAGAAGATATCACTCTTTGTGTGAGCATGTATTATTGAAGGCAACAAACTAGTGTTGATTAGTTCAGTGGTGTATTTACTGTTATTAGTACTCTTTTGGAAGTTACCATGTTTTTGTAGGTAGTAGCCTCTTGTATTGTCAATTAGTCATTAACTACGATAGCTATTTTGTATTATGGGCAGTTAGCTCGACTGTTAGTGAGCCTACTGACAGTGAGCCTTACTTGTAGTGAGAATTTTTACAAATCACCTTAGTCATTGTCTCCTTAACCAGTCTTTTACACTTGAGAATAGTTCTTCGTATTTTTTCCCACATTGGGTTTCCATGTAAAAATCTAGTGTTCATTGTGCATGGTGTTATTCTATGTTTTTCATGCTTACATCTATTTTAAATTATTTGAATGTTTTATCTATGTTACTGGTTGAAGCTAGAATAAGAAATGTTTTTGAATAAATGATTCACCCCCCCACCCCCCCTCTCAATTGTTCAGCCTATTCAATAGTTCATAAAAATCTAGCCTAAGAATATCTAATTATTGTTTTTCTATTTTTAGTGATATTGCAAGTTTTTTATGTTTTTGCAGTGAGTATGTTTTTGGCCTTTTTCCTTGATGGAAAAAGGGGATAAAGATTAGGAAAATATTTTTTAACAAGGAATGTTTTGGTCATTCCAGTTAGGGGGAGTTTATAGTGATTAATATCTAAATGAAATATTTATATGGTGGTTGTTTTCCATCAATAAAAAAGGATGATATTTTTGGAAATATATGTCTGTATTGTTTGGTTGTCATTGATATCAAACATTGTGGTCTGAAGTCGGTGCTTAATTTATTTTCTCAAACACTGTAGTCCAAAGGTATTTTTTGAAGCCATGTTCAGGTATATCTGGTGGTCCAGATATGTTCAAAATTTGGAAGTTTGGTCTGGAAGAAGCAAGGTTGTGTGTTGGACATGATAGTGCTATAGAATAGTGGAATACATGTGTGTATTCTAGAGATCATATGAGAATGATGTTTATGAGTACTTTAGTAGGTCTGGAATTCAGTGGTTTGTTAACAAAGATATTCAGTTAAAGTTGGTAGTTGTTCAGTTGTATTTTCAGAAGGTTTCCACACTAGAAATCAAGTTTGAAGATGCAAAAATGTGATTTTTATTGTATTCAGTTTTTGGTCTTGGTTGTGGTGTTTCCTAGTGATCCAAAAATAGTTCACAGTGATCTAAAAATAGTGTTACCAAGTGTTACAGTTGTGATCAGTTTGTGTTTTGGTCTGAAAATGTGTTGTGATGGATTCTGACATGGATAGTTGGCAAGTGATATGACATCTAATTTGGAGATTGGATCTCACCATAGTGTGTGGAGGTCTTGATACAACTAGCAAGTGATGTGGTTCTTTAGGTAGTGTGATGCTACATGTTTCATATTACTATGGAAGTTGTTTCGGTTATTGAAAATATAGTATTGGGTTATGTGTAACGTGTTCATAGTCCCCTCTCCCTCCTAGAGTGCATCATGTTTCATGTTTTTGGTTTGGGTATTATATTTTATGTTAAACTCTTATCCATATGGGTTCATGTTATGTATGACCTATATTTTGGTCCAGATGCTCTTGGCATTGGACCTTATTGTAATTTGTTATTGACATGGCCAACTTGTAATGTTCTTGTAATTTAATTTTTGGTATGGCTGACCTTGTTGTAATTCCATTGACCTATCTTGTATATAAGCACAAAGTGTGCTTTGGTAAAAAATGTATGTGTGCAGGCAAGTGAAGATCTATAAGAATTTTTTTGGAAGAGCAGAGTACAATGTGTGAGGTTTCTATTTTTGGTTTTAATAGAGAAGAAATAGAAGTAACAATGTGTTGTTGAGGTTGATAGATTTGTATAGGATAGCTGCATTATTAGGAGAATTACTCTTTATCTATTGTGGAGAGTTGTATGTATCTTCTCCCTAGGACAATGAGTCTTGGGTGCACAAGTTTTTTTTTTGTATCTTTCTACTTTGGTAGTGAGCCTCTGTTTGTGAGTCCAACGTAGTGAGATCCTATCTATATTCCCTTTTTTATGGGAAATGAGCATCTGGTTGCAATCCTAAAGCAATGATCTCCTACCATCTTTGTAATCATGCTATTTATCAGTGATTTATCTTTGTGGGCAAGTGCTCACCATTGTTTTTCCTAGTTTGGGTTTTCCACGTGTAAATATCTTAGTGTTGTTGTTTTGATTGTTTTAGTTCATTATTTACTTAATGTCTTATGAGGTGAATATTCAAGATAGTTTATTAATTAAGTGAGATTTTGGTTTATGTTGATTCACCCTCCCTCTAGCATCTAGTGTGTGTTCAATAACATAAACTCTACAAAATGAAGCTAAGATATCTTACAAATTTAGGGTGGAAGTAGTTCACACGATGGTGTACACTTTAAAAATTACAGTTGAGGCGTAACAAAAAGAAAACTCCCTCTGAACTATGGTATGGTAGACCTGCTCATGTTAAGTATTTCAAATTTTTTGGTAGGAGGCACTTTATTAATAGGCATGAAGATAATTTGGGTAGTTTTGATCCTGGATGTGATGAGGGTATATTTCTTGGTTACTCTACTCATAGAAAGGCTTATAAGTGATATAAAAATAGATTGAAAAGGGTTATTTAAATTTGCACCATCCTAAATTGTAAGCACCTATAACTAGATGCTCAATTAGGCCACATTTTAGCATGTATGAGATCATTTATTAATTTATGAAATTCTAGGTCTGCACCAGATACATTTCCAATTTTCTCTTTGCATTCTTGACTCCCACATCAAATTTCATCCTCTTTTGGTAGGAAGAGGATGCCCAAGCCAATCTCTTCTCGAGAAGAGGACACCAAGGCCAACCTCTTCCCTGGTTTTTTTCTTTGAAATTTGAATCGGGGGATCATCTCATTGGATAAGAAATATTTATAGAGTCTTGTTGGCCTCCGATTTTTGAGCCCTAAAATATTGTTAGTTATAAAAGAAACCTATATATCCTCATTTTGACATGAAGCAAGCATCAAGAAATCAATATTTCAAGATCTCTCCCACAATTTTGCATCTGAAGCATTCTTAAGAAAGATCTCAAGCATTCCAAAGGCATTATCAAGGAAATCTTCTCCATGGATTAAGCTTATTTCCCTCATTGAAGGCCAAGCAAAGGATTATACCATCAAGGAAGAATATCATAGTAAAATAATCTATCTACATTCATTCAAGCATACACATTCATTCAAGTATTCAAGTCTTCAATTCTTCAAGTCATTCTTCTGTCTCTTCATTAAGCATTGTAGAAAACTACAACATCTATCACAAGAGAATTTTTCTTTCATGATTTCTTTTGGATTTTTTTGTGATGTCAAATCTATTGCTTCAACATACTTGATCACATTCAAAGAAGCATTTGTATTGCCAAGGTATAATACACTCTATTTTTTAGATCTATCCTCTACTATATGATAGCACAGGTTAGAGACATCTTCTAGTTGATGTTTATAATACCTGTAAGGATTGTTTATTTCTCTCAATCTACATGCACATAAAGTCAATTATTTCATCTATTTCATATTAGTCCTAATATCTCCTTAGCATTTTTTATATTAGTGAAGGAACTTTGATACCCATTCAGTGCCTAAATTCTTCTTATCCTATTGAGTTATCTCTCCTTCCTCATGTGTAATAGGAAATGCAGTCAATCCCCCTTGCATCCCTTTTCTTATTGTACAAAAGCATTAATGTAAAAGTTGATAAATTGTATGGGAAGATAATTATGAAGACACTATTGTTGAAAAGGAATATAAAAATGTTGGTAAAGATTTTAAAATTCATAGCCCTAAAAATGATTTTGTTCAAACAAGTTCTAAAATTGGTGGTGAAATGACTTTTGATATTTTTGATGACAAGTCCCCATTTAAAGTCATAAGAAGGAATCATCTTGAGCAACAAATCATAGGCCACAAGGATGAAATTTTTTAGTCACAAAGAAGAGTTTCCAAAAAACATAACGAAGAGGTATATCTTTATCTACTATCTAAATTTGAGCCTATATCTTTTAATAAAGCTAGTAAAGATGAAAAATGAATTAAGGCAATGAAAGAGGAGTTATGTCAAATAGAGAAAAATAAAACATGAGAGTTAGTTCCTAGACCTTATTATAAAAATATAATTGGTACTAAGTTGGTATTTAGGAATAAACTCAATTAAGATGGAAAATTTGCTAGAAATAAAGTTGGGCTTGTGTGCAAAGGGTATGCACAAGTCGAGGGTATTGATTTCGAAGAAATTTTTTCCCTTGTAGCCCGATTAAAAATCATTGGAATATTTTTATCTTTTTCAATTTATAAAATTTCAAAGTGTGGCAAATGGAATTCAAACTAGATTTTCTGAATGGGAACTTAGATAAAGAGGTATATATAGAGAAACTAGAATGTTTTGTGTGTCTAGGAAAAGAAAGGTATGTTTCCAGGTTGAAAAATGCTTTGTATGGTTTAAAACCATCTCCTATGGCTTAGTATTCTAGACTTGATTAGTATCTTCTTCAACAAAGGTTTAACAAAGGTAATGCAGGAAGTAATCTATATTTAAAGTCTATAGGTTAACAAATTTTTGTTGTGGTCATTTATGTTGATGATACTTTATTTGGTTGCAATAATGATATTTTCAAACATTTTTCTAACCAGATGAAAACAAACTTTATGATTTCAATTATTGGAGAGCTCTCACTTTTCCTTGGATTAAAAGACTCTCAATTGGATATAGGTATATTTTTATCTAAAAAAAAAGCTAAATAAATGCTTAAGAAGTTCGAAATGGAGGATTGTAAACCTGTCAATACACCAATGATCATAGGTTGTAAATTAAGTAAACATGATGATTCACTTAATACAAATCAGACAGAATATAGGTCTATAATAGGCAGTTTGTTATATCTTATTGCATCTAGACTAGACATTATGCAAGTAGTGTGTATGGTTTCTCATTTTTAGTCTGCTCCTGAATTTTCCATGTAAATGTGATAAAAACAATCTTTAGGTGTCTTAAGGGCACAATAAATTATGGTTTATGGTATCCAAAAGCTAATAATTTCACCTTCATGGCTTATATAGATGCAAATTGGGTAATTTGTATTGATAATAGATGGGGCACTAGTGTTTGTACTTTCTTTTGGGGGAAAAAATCAGTTGCTTGGTTAAGAAAGAATTAGGAATCTGTAACCTTTTCTACTACATTGGTTGAGTATTTTGTCATGGTTTTGTGGTGTACTCAAGTGTTTTTGGACAAACTCTTCAAATTTTGAAGGTGATTTATGATCAACCTATATCTTTTTTGTGATAATACGAGTGCAATCAATATTTATAAGAATCTAGTCCTTCATTCACACATTAAGAATATCTCTATAAAGTATCATTTTTAAGAGAAACATTTGTAAATAATGAGGTCAAACTTGAGTATGTGGCTACTAAGGATGAATTGGCTGATAATTTTACCAAACTACTTCCTAAGGAGAGCTTTGAAATTCTACATCGGAAGCTCAAAACTATGGCTCTTCCTTCTTAGTTATGTATCCATGCATATTTTTAGGGGAGCATTTTTGTGACAAAATTTATTATCTCTAACCCTTTTTCATTGATGTCAAAGGGCGATAAATTTTAGGATGTTGATTGTATGTTGAGTATATGATGGTTGTCTTTACTTTCAAATGCTGCTTATTGTTACTTGCAGATCAAACTAGATTAGGTTTTACATGGTGATGTTTTAGATGGTGTTTTGATGTTTTAGAATTAATGATATGTGGGGTTTTAGATGTGTGGGTTTTTTTATATTAAGTCCAAACAGGGAGATTGCTACACTAGTTTTTCATTGATGTTAAAACAACATTCAATTTGAATGCATTAATAAAATTAGGAACATACATACAAAACATGTTTAAATGGTACTTGATCTTACTGATTGGATATATGCAACTAGCATAATTTATTTTCAAACCATGGTGTTGAGTTTCTCAAATTTTTATGAGATATGATCTACATCATAATCACTATTCAAATCTCTGGAATGGCAAGCTGCACAAAAGAATAGAACATTATTTATGATTTGCGATTAGATCTTTATTCTTGATCAAAACCTATGAATAGATTCAGATTGAATGAAAAAAAGAGTTTTCATATTAGTAGTTTTAAGAAGAATCTAACTGGCCATAAATGAATGCATTTATAAGATTTAAAAATATGGTTGATATATTTGTATGAAACATTACCGTGCATAATAGATGGCCATGGAGATGGAATCGGTCTTTGATCAACTTCTTCTTGTCAACATTTTAATAACCTTGATCAATGAATTGATAATAGATATTATTTTTTACAATTTATACATATATTATCTTTGCATGATGATATTTTTAAAGCTTTCCTTCCACCAAAATAGACATTTATAAAAATCCACCACAATGATGGAATGAAAACCCACTATGAAAAGGAAGTTGGGGGCAGTTGGCGGTTAGAGTTTTTGGGTGTAACTTCTTTAAAACTCCTTAATTATGTGTAGTTAGTTGACCCACTTGAGATAATATATTTATTCATTCCTTCATTTGTTTTATTTGTGTGAGTGAAATTGTTTGATAAAAAGGTAAAAGGAAAGACAGTATGGTACAATTTTTTTTAAAAATAGAGATTATATTGTGTGAAGGGATGAAGTGTGTAAACTGTAAAAGTAAGATCACGAGCATATGTCAATTCATATCATAAAATCATCATAAGTAGGAAACATGCATATATAATTCCATCCGTCATGTAGCATAAATGCATCAAAGAAAATAAATATCCAATGTTTGAGGATATCAAAGCAACATAAAGATGTCTCTCGAGTTATATAATAGTCCATGAGAAATTCAAGAAATCAAGGTGTATAAAAGTATACAAGCCCAGGGCTATATAATTCACTACCCCTACAATCTATCAATCTATGTTGTGTGTGAGACGTACAACCATCACCTGCACCTATATCAGGTCTCGGAGGGCATGAATCCACTCCTTTATTCTCTACATGTACTCATCTGGAAGCCCTCGCTACATAGGAGATATCTCTATAGCTCCCAATCCTATGGTTAGGAGGAATTGCCTAGTAGTAAGCATTCTTCTAGTAGTCCAAATCCTTTCAAGTGCATATCATCAATCTCATGGTCTCTATGTGTGGTCCCATCAACCTTCTGACCTCTATCTCATCAATCAAAGCCTCTTCCCATCCATATCGCTCCGGCTCAATAGTTGTGTCCCTCTCTATAGTAAGATCATGTACATGTATTTGTAACCTCTCAATATGGATCTTTAACTGTGGTGTCTGATCCACCTGCACCTATAAATCTTTCAGCTATGCAAGGTCATCTAAATTTTTCTACCCATGATATTGTATATATTTATCATCCTATGGAATATCCATCTGAACAGGGACCTCTAAATCATCCTATACCTATGGAGGGATCTACACATTTTCCTATGGTTATGCATTTGGTTGCACCTATGGAGGGCTAGGTGCCTCACCCTATATCTATACTGGAATATCAACCAATGGAGGAGCCATTTTTCTCAATCTCCCTGATCTCCTCACACCTCTATAACCTCTACCCTACCTATCTGCACCACCATCATCACCTCCACCATTCCCATGTGCTCTGACCTAATCGATTCCCCTCCTCCATTTGGGTTGTCTCTCAACATCCTCAACATCCTCTAAGGGATGTGAGATCTCATCCAAGGCTATCAATCTCAAAAAGGGGTGGTCTCTTAGGTATCTCTCATACTCACCAGTCATCCTTAGGTCCACTGTGTCCCTCGTCATCATCCACGCCTGATATGTTAAACCAAGGACCTCATCCCACATTTTCTCATATGAAATCATAAGACCCCACTCTGTGTTCTCCTTGTGCATCCTAGAAAACTCAACAATACCTTGGGGAATCCCTTGGTTACGACCGAACTACTAGAGCACATGAGTAATTATCTGCCTCTCAAAAATATATGGTTTCCTCCCTATAAGCCAACGAGTCTAAAAATAGTAGTCGATCTCCCTTCTTTCATCCTCTCACTCCTCACAATCCAAGTAGGGTTTCCATATAAATGTATTCATGGTATTAAATACATGCCTCGAGTACTCAAGATTTCCTAGATTACGATGGGAATGACTACCTACATATAAACAAATGTATGGTTTTCTTCCACCTTTGAACCTCATAAAAATAGGGCATGTGATGGAAATATTCTCCCAAACCCATATATGTAACAAAGTGACCCCAACAAACAAACTTTGAGTCCCCTCTTATACAAACTAATCCAAGCCATGGTATAAGTGAGCAAGCATGCGTACTCAAGAAATATTCTACCCTCATCAAACATCCTCAAAAGTGTCCTACCCCAACCAACTACAAAACCATGCGATCTCCTATCAAGACACACGTAACCCCCAATAGCCCATGCAAGCACAACTAGAAAAGGCTTGTATAACACAACCATCTCCTCCCAACTAATCTTTGATCCATCTATATCATCATCCCTAAAGACCTCACAATACTCAAATAACCCACCATGTTGATCATATTGTATTGTCTCTCCTATGATGGGTAATCTAAGAATGTGGTATACATCCTCTAGAGTAATTGACATCTCACCAGTCCGTAAGTCAAAGGTGTTGGTCTCACTATGCTTGTGTTATGTTAAGGTCCTCAACAACCCTAAATTTTCCCTAATCTCAGGAGTATATAGAATGCATTGAAGACCAGTGCATGCAATCATGATCCTATATGTATGTGAAAAATAACACCTAAGGTTTTGAGTGATGTGGTATCTCTCTTGAGACATCATCATGTTAGATAAATCCTCCTATCAAAGAAACAAGCAAAATATATGTCTATCTTGCCAACTCCTTAACATAGATTAAGTGGTATCTATTATATCTATCAAATCATTATCCTACCATGGTTTTATCAATCACATTAATTTAAAGGTAATTATATCAATTGCCTTATCTATTTTAGTCAATTAAAACACATGCAATAATGTTGACTAAAGTTATCAAATCAATCAAGAAAAATCAATGGATTATCACTTAATCTAAGTACCTCAAGTCAAATTTATCAACAAATAGTAGTTTATCATTTACAAAATGTAATTTGTCACATATGCACAACATAATAGCATGCATGCGTAGAATAGTATGGACGCACAACAAAGTGGCATGTATGCACAATAGAACACTATGCATGTGCAAATTTAATGGATGTGCAACTAAAATACATGTATGCGCAACAAGAATCAATGCATGCACATATGTGGAGAATTTTTGCATATATTTGTAGAAACTGCGCATCCATGTGATGAAATGGTGCATTCACTATAGCCTAATTTATATAGTGAAAAAATGCCTAAATTGACAAAAATCACTAGAGGTAATGGGGTTTATACCACATCTCCATAGTCGGTTGGCCTTTGGTACCAATGGATGCAATCAAAATGGTGTTGGTGTAGTGAGAACAACATATTTCTCCAATTTTTTAGCTTTCTTTCACTTTCTCCTTCACTCACCACTCTCTACTACCCAAGTGTGCAAATGAATACCTTTGGACCCTTTTCCACTATTTATAGCCATGTAAACCCTAATTGACCATGTATAACTAGGTGTGTGCATAAATGTTGTCACACTTCTATGAATCATTCCATTCAAGGTTGCTCAAGAATGAGGCCTCAAATATCGATCCATAGCTCTCTAGTTATGGATGTGTAAAAATGTAAAATGAAGGCCCTCAGATTGACCTAGTTGTGTCTATTGAAAATACACCATGAAATGAGAGATTCAAATGCATGAAAATGAGATCTATTCTACATGATAACAATGCATGGCTAAATCTATGAAAGGAAATACAAATGCAATATTAATCTATGAAAGAAAATATGAATCTAATCTACATGAGTAGCCATGAATGCAAGAAGAATGAGACAAGAAGAGAGAAGTTGCAATATCCAAG
>MU223494.1:725272-743859 GCA_018584345.1 Thuja plicata
ATAATTGAATTAATTACAATTTGATCAAGGAAATTGATTTGAATTGAAAATGTTCCAAAGCATTGATTCAGAAATTTGATAAATTTATAAAATAATAAATGGGGCCCAAAGTCTAGGCGACCATTTTCGGGTGCATGCACTAGGCATGTAATCCCGAGACTTCAGAAGGTCCTATTTTACTCTTTTTTGCACCCGATTGACCTAAAATTTTATTGAGAGATTGATCGACTACAAAAAAAATTATTGATCAATCTCGAGGGGGCATACATGCAATACAATTTCTGCGGTAGGGGGAAGAATCTAGACTGAATATTTCTTTGAAATAACGCGACAAGCACATCATTTCAAAGAGGGGAAAAATGTATACACCTGAAAATGACTTGGGAAATTAATTAAATATTTAATATTTAATTAATGATCTTTTACTATTACTAAATGGATTATTTAGTTTATTTAGCTAGTTCATCTTACTTTATTTCTTCTAAACCAAAGTCTTCTAAATACCACTATTAAATAATTTTAAATAAATGTCTAATTACCTTGTCATCATAATAACTTGGTCTTCTATTCCACCTCATCCGCCACCTCACCCTTGGCTAAACAAGCTAATTTAATTTATTTTCAAATTATCTTATTTATCACCAACAATGTGTCCATATTCCTAAGGGTAGGAAAGGGGTATCTGGCCTTATGAGACTTAGTCTCATGACTACATGTCCTCGTAGTACTATGTCATTGTCACCTTTCATATTAATAAGTGGTTTGCCCCTCCACCTCACTTAGTCAATGGTGACTCACATGGACACTTGTGTAAAGAGTCCTATCTTGGAAATTATCTTTCCTTCATCCTCTCGATGGCCATGGAGAGACACTTGACAAGTGTCTTTCCTTCCCACATGAACCTCCACATTTTTACTGTAGGAGGAACATTCCCCCTATTCTCTCTCTCTCACAATCCAACTAATTCCTATTTCTTCTCAACCCCTTTAACCAATTCAATCTCAACCATTCCTTTATCAAAGATTTAATCTCATCCATTTGATCTTTTTCCACAAGGGATTTTGGCTTGCAAGAGCCTATAAAAGGAGCAATTTGGCTTTGATTTGAAGCTAATTAGCATTCTAGTATTTTGAGAATTTTTATGATTTGTGAGCATTTTAGCATTATCAAGGTGTGTATTTTTATTCTTTAGTGATCATGTAGGAGCATCTATCATCATTTTAGCATTTCAAATTCATTACCTATCTATCATCCATTTATCATAGTTTAATAATTTTTTAATCTTAGGTTCATTCTAGTTTCATTGTACACCACTAGTCCAATCCTTTGAAGTCATTTTAGAGATTGATTAAGTTCTGAGAGCTCATCAACAAGTTGAAAATTCAAGGAGGAGGAAGCCAATTAAATCAAGCTACAAGGAGTAAAGTAAACAAAGGTAATTGATGAGTTGTTTACTTCTTTATATTTCATTGAGTTTGTTTGTAGAAAGGTCTAGTATTTTCATGTTAGTTAGTGGTATAATATTAGATTCTACTATTTGAATTATAGAAGCATATAATGTTATTCTGACTACAATATGTTGGTTAAAATTTGAGATTAGGTGGTGTCATTCTAATACTTGTTGACAAGGAAGATAACTCATTTGAAAGTGAACATTAGGTATATCAATGATAATTTCTCTTAAATATGCTTTAACAATGCTCTGTATTGGAATTATTTTTCAAATCTAAGCTTACAACAAAGTTTGATTATCATTCTATCAAATACATAGACTAATTTGTTTCAGATAATAGAGAGTAATTACATTTGTAGAGTTGAGTTATTATTTCAGATTGCATAGGTATGATTGCAATTATTTTATTAAATAAAAAATCTACTCAAAGTGTAAATGGTTGTTTACTCATTTTGTAAGAGGAAATTATGAAAATTGTAATGAGGTGTACCTCTTGTAATAGACTTAGAGTTGGTGCTCAAAAAATTCTAATTTGGTGCTTAAATTATTGAATTGTGATCTTGATTGAATTGGTGCTCATATAAGGAGATTTGGTGATTCCTTGGTTTAATGCCCTAAAATCTTGTAAAATCTTCAACTATGATGCTAGATTAGGATAGTAGATCCTAGTAGCATTTCTCACTATGGTTTTCCCATCTTAGGTTTCCACATAAAATGTTGTATGTTGTTTCTTGTGTAGTTGCATTTTGTTTTCTTTTTTGTTTCAATTAATTTCACATTTCAGTTTGAAAATTAAAGTTTTAATTGCATTAAATCTAAAAAGTTTGTAGCTACTATTTATTCACCCACTTCCTATAAGTAGTATAACTGTGTTCTTCAATGTGAAGAAGGAATGTAGAATCAAGAAAAATAGTACTGAAGCTTGTAATGCCCCACCAAGAAATCCGTGGAGAATAAGCCAAACATGCACCAATGCACATGCCATATTTTTGTTGTTGTTAATTAATACTTAAACTGAACTTCAGTGATCTTTGTTCAACATAATCAAATGCAATATTGATTCGTGAATCATAGAAAAAGAAGATAATTCTCCACAAACACATCCAACGGTAAAATGGCTACAACCCTAAGATCCGTAACAAGGTCCAATCTAGAAACTCAAAAACAAACGAGCATGTTTAGCTTCTAAGATGGGATATGAGGACATCTAGGAACATCCTAGAGAGCATAGCCAAGCATCTCGGACCCTGCAAACTATCTCACAACACTCAATGAGTGGAGATGCAAAAGGTAGGCATAGGTGTTGATCCGTGCAGGCATCAATCCACAACTCACAGATACCAATTGCCAGCTAATTTATTGGACTGAGATGTGACGGTCTAAAGAGACAGAGATGACAATATAGAAGGCATAAACGTCAATTAATACAGGCGTTGATTGATCCTATGAAGACGCTAATTGAAAGTTAGGCTTTTCTCCAACAACTGATTTGTCTCAAACCAGGGAGGCGGAGATGTTGATTGCTAGGTCGGAGATACCGATCAACACAGACGCTAGAGTGTAGGTGGAGACACTTTTCTGGAAGTCATCTCCCAAACTAGGAATTTATCGATGTGATGACTTATGTACTAGCCTAGCTACTCTAGCTACTCTCAAGGTAGGTATTAGGGTTACTAACGCTGCTATGGTTGAGTAGAAAATGGTACACATGTGCATGAATTGTGATTACAATATGCACTAGAATAGATACAACATCATTAAGCATAAATAAGGCATAAACTAAGAACATACATATACAGTGATAAAAGTTTCATGGTATAAAGATATCATATACACTACGACCACTCGAATACCTTACCATCAGTCCCCAATAATAGTTGGTCACACCACCTGACCACGAAGACCATTAGGGCCTCCCCACCATGCTCAAGGAGATATTCGCATTAGCCCATACAATAATGCAATCACACATTGAGATCGAAGGCTTACACAGAGTGCCTATAATACCACTATAGGAATCAAAACTAAGATCACATGTAATACAACATAAGAACGGGGAACAATGACCTCAATTCATCCATTCCCCGATCATATATAATAACTCAATAAAAATAAAAATAAGAAGAAAGTATGCAAAGATCAATAACATGGATAATTTTAGTGGTGAATATTTGCCAATTGGCGAATATCTGAAGTCGGTGACCCAGGATTTGGCGAATAATATGTCTATATCGAATTAGCTGTGTTGCCCGAATTTTATAAATATTGGGTACAATGCATGGGCCCATCACCCATAGGTTTATGTAATTTTCTCTCTTTCTTTCACAATATTGCCGATCGAATCTACTTTTTGGATATGAAAAATTGAAATTTTTTGTCTACAATTTCCAAAGCTCATACTAATCGATGACCTAATTTGCCAATGGTGTTATACAGATATATTTAGAGGTGACCCCAAATTCGTCTGGCATTTTGCAGACGCATGTCTCAAAGTGACACATTTTAGCAAATTATAGCAAATTATTGGACGACCCATAATCGCCTCAGAAATTACATAAGACATATTATAATTACGCTGGCTTCGCCAAATATTTGTATAGCTAATATCATATAAGTTTCCTGCCAAATTTTCCAAAAAGGATTGGTATAAATACATTCATAGATCGGTGTTATTGTACACAATTTGGTTCAATTGGTTTTGATATATCAATTTTGATCAATAGAAAAGTACCAAACTGTTGGAAACTACAATTGAAACAATTGTTATATTTCCATTGATGTCAAACCTTAACTGGTAAGACAGTTGCTATCTTGTAAAGTGTCATATCAATTGATTGATGAAGAAGATTTGAAAAGAAGAGATAACAAGAAGACCTAGTGAAATGGTTGAGTTATGTGGAACTACAATGGGTACTTGATGAGATTGCACCTTGACAAGGTAATATATTGTTTATCTTAAGTCTAAGTGAAGTTTGGATGACTACAAGATTAGTCTTGACCGAGTAACAGAGCAGAAGATAAAGTAACTTAAGATTGTGTCGAGTGATGCGAGTGTCAACCGAGTTCCAGTACATACCAAGAAAATTTAGTGTCGACCGAGCATCAGTATTTACCGAGAGTCAGTAAATTACTGAGTTATCTAGTGATGACCAAGCGGAAGAACATAGTGATGACTGAGTGTTAGTATTTTGACAGATTGAGAGAGATTTGAGATCCCAGTCGACATAGTTGATTTCTTGGGATATGTCAAGTTTGTTGGAGATAAGGATGATCGTTGTAGAGAATTAAATGAGTATTTAATATATGTTTAACCATTTTTATATATTGATTCAAGGAGTTTTAGGATGTATTCTATAATGTAGATGGAAATGAAATGTTGGGAGGATTCGTTGGATCTGACCAAACCCTAAGATATACGGTGTTGATTAAGTGGAAAAAGATCAAGCTACTTGATCAGAGAGGTATAAGATTAACCTAATTGCAGGTTATATGTGTGTGTGGTAGTGGTTAATTCAATTGATTGGAAAATATAAGCAGAAGGAAGAAAAGGCTGAAGAGAGCAGTATAGGACTGCACAGTAGTGATTTCTTGACGTATTTCCAAGAAGATCTTAGTTTGAGATGACAATGGAGGCCAGCCAATGAATTAACATTTGAGCTATAATTGGATCTGTATTTGCAAAGTGAGTTGTATGTTTCAGATCACAATTTGTTGTTACTTTATAACTATTGTATCAATTGCAAAATCCTTTTAAACAAGGTTGACCTAACAGTCATATTGTAAATCCTTTAATCAAGGTGACATTCTAATGGAATGGTCTAAGCCCTCTAACAAGGCTCGCTTTTAATAGGATGATTAAATCCTTTAACCAGGTCACATTTAATAGTGTGTATTGTAACCTTTAATAGGGTTGGCTCCTCACAGAGGTCACTTTAGGAGAGTGAAAAATTGGTAGCATGTTACTGGTGGTTTTTCCCATATTGGGTTTTCACGTTAAATCCTGGTATCATACTTGTGTGAATGATATTTGATGTGTTGTATTGTTAAGAGTTTAATATTCTACAAGTTGATTACTTTAGGATAATGAACTGCAAGTTTATGTTATTGATTATATGTTATAGAGACTAAGTGGATCTGAGTTGGTTAAAGTGTTTGAAAGTTCAGTTGGTACATCTGGACCTAGGATAACTGATTCACCCTGCCTCTCAATTATTCCAAATCATTCTAACAATTGGTATCAGAGCTATTATGGTGATTGTAGAGAAAAGTTTGAAGGTACTTTAAGCTAAAGATGAAGATGTATAAAAAGGAGGTACCGAGGTTGAACAAAGACAACTTCCCTGCATGGCAAAGTTTAATGAAGTTACACCTAGCTAGAATTGGAGAAGAAACAAAATACTATGTGGAAAATGATTACATAACAGTGCCTACAGTTATGATAGCTCAGCAGATGAACGAAAAATAAGAACACAACCAAGCAATGTTGGAGATTACATCAACCTTAAGCTATCTTGAATTTGAAGATATAAAAGATTGCAAAATGACAAAAGAAATGTGGGATAAACTGACAACTATCTATGGAGGTGATACAAATGTACTGAGAGACAAATTTGAAAGCTTGTGAGGTAAGTTTTATGAAATGAAAATGCAAGATGGTGAAACTATTGTTCAATATTGTAACTGAGTTAAGGAGGTTGTGAATGTTATTAGAGGAGATAATGAAACTATTAGAGATTATACTTTTATTAGCAAGGTACTGAAAACCTTACTTCCTATATATGCTATTAGAGTATATGCTATACAAGAACTGAGATGTACTCCTGGTAACAACTTAACTCTGGAAGGTTTAGTTGAAAGACTTACTGCTTTTGAGTTATCAAAATTTGATAATTTCACTCCTCGCCATGTTGATTATGCATTCAAATCACAATTGACTCTTCACAAATCAAGGAAAGGAAAATAAAGACATATGAATAGTGATAGTGACACTTCTAATGAAGATCTTGATGAATTTGAAGCACTTATGGATATAATACTACCGAGAGGAAAAAAAAATTCAAAGGTAAACTTTCTATAATCTATTTTTCATGTAACAAAGTTGGCCATATTGCAGCAAGATGTCCTGACAGGAATGACAAGGATGATAGAAGAGAAAGAAAGTACAAAGACAAACGGGATGACAGAGATTTCAGAAGGTATAATGACTATAAGGACAAAGGTAAGAAACCCTGCTATATTGCTGAAGAAGAAACTGATAGTGAATCTGATAAATCTGATAACAGTGATATAGAAGTTGTTTATGTTGCTATGAAAGATGATTCTGATTCTGATGAGAAAACTACACTTATTTCATAGATGAGTAAAGGTGATAGATGGATAATTGATAGTGGTTTGTCACATCACATGATTGGTGATCAAAGTAACTTTTAAACCTTAAGCTATTGCGGACGTGGTAGTGTTAAGTTTGGTAATGACAAACCATGTCCTCTGAAAGGAAAAGGGTCAATAAAACTGACTGATAAGATCACATGTGACAATGCTTATTAGGTTGAAGGACTAAACTGTAATTTGTTGAGGTTTTCTTAGTTGAATACTTCTGGATACCGAGTTGAGTTCCATCACATAAAATCTAAAATCTTTGATGCTACTGGTGAACTGATTGGAAGTGAAAAACACAAGAGGTAATTTGTTCTATCTAGATTTATCTAATGAGACATCTTTGTTTGTACAATATGATGATATATGGTTATGGCATAAGAGGTTATGTCATGTGAACTTTGACAATTTGGTAAAAATTAGTAAGATGAAAAGAGTAAGAGGGTTACCAATATTGAAGAAACCTAATAATGTTATGTGTAAGTAATGTTAGATGGGCAAAATGACACAGTCTAGTTTTAAGAGCAAAAACTATACATCTGATGATATTTTGGAATTGGTTCATACTGACCTTTGTGGACCTATTAGAGTGCAAAGCTACCAAGGTGATAAATATTTCATGATGTTTGTTGATGATTACTCTAGAATGATGACAGTAATGTTTCTCAAAGATAAATCTGATGCATTTTAGTTGTTTAAGTGGTATTTGGCAAAAGTTGAAAAAGAGACAGGTAAGAGCTTGAGATGTATGAGATCTGACAGAGGAGGAGAGTTTATATCTAATGAGTTCAAATTATTCTGCAATGATAGAGGAATTAAAAGACAAATGTCTGCTCCAAGGACTCCCCCACAGAATTGCATAGCCAAGAGAAGGAATAGATCAATAATGGATTGTGCTAGAACACTGATGATAGAAAAGAATGTTGCACACAAGTACTGGAGAGAAGCTGTAAGTACAACATTCTATACCTTGAACCAAGTACAAGTCAATAAAGGTATTGATATTACACCTTATGAGTTACTGTATGGTTATGCATCTAATGTAAAATATTTTAAATTTTTTGGGAGCAAATGTTATGTACTGAAGGACGATAGACATAGAAAAGTCGATGCTAAAAGTGATGAAGTGCTAAATGTTAGATGAGATGGTTTCCTCTTATACTCTTAGGGTAAATGAGATTATGACTGGTATAAGATGTGTTAGAGGTACCTTGGAAGAAGATGAGATTATTACAAAAGTATTGAAATATCTCCCCTTGCCTACAATCAGAAAGTTGTAGCCATTGAGGAGAGTAGGACAGTAACAAATGTGACAAGAGAAAAATTGGTTGGTAAGATTACTTCCTTTGAGTTAAGTGCATTTTGATGATGCACTACCTAAGGTTGAGACTGCATTTAAAGCTAGTGTATCTAGGAAGGACATGCAAAGATCATATTAGAATGAAGGATCCTCAAGAAGGATGTCAATATATGAGAGGGATATGAAGGAAATGGAAGAAGAAGATAGACAACTCGAAGAGTTGGAGGCACTGGTTGCAAGAAGAGTACCTAAAGCTCCTATTGGTAAGTATCAAGGAAAGTTTCCTCTCAAATCATTTTCATGCAATAAGATAGGACACTTTGTTTCTATATGTCCAGAGAGAGATGCTAAATGGAAGAACATACCTACTATTATAAAAATATGTTACTTTTCTCTCACTGATGATGTAGGAGTTACAGATGATGAATCTGACAAGAATGATGATGAGTTCACATTCATAATTGTTAAAGATGAGAATATTGATCCTACAAATCCTAATCCCTCTAGTTCATTCAATGCTGACAAGGAAGAAGGTACTAAATCTTATGATTATAAGCATACTATTTCGTTCATTTCTGTTTAGGAACATGATCCCAAGTTAGAAGATTATATGCCTTCTAGTTCTACTAATTGTGTTGTTGAAGAGAAATCCCCAGCTGCTCAAATTTTCAAAAAGGATGAATGGGTAATTGACATTGGTTTTTCTCACCATATGAAGGGTGAAAAGAGTAAATTTGTGACCCTTGAGAAGTATGATGGTGATATGGAAAGCTAGAGAGACAACAATCATGGTATGATCAAAGGCATAGGTTCTATTTCTCTAGATGGTAAGGACACTACAAATGATGTGCTATAAATTGAAGGTTTGAAGTATAATATTCTAAGTGTTGGGTAGTTGATGAACAAAGGTTATAACCTGCACTTCAATAATGATGTGTGCAAGATCTTGAATAACTCCAAGATAGAGATAACAATAGGAGTAAATACAATAGGTTATTTATTCCACTTGAATACTAGTATGAGAAGTTGTTTGTTTGCACAAGTAGATGAAATATGGTTATGGCATAAGAGGTTATGTCATGTAAAATTTGATAGTATTGTGGCTATAATTTCTACTTCTATTGTTAGATATATTCCTAGAGTGAAGAAGCTTGTTAATACTAATTGCAAGGAATGTCAATTGGGTAAGAAAACAAGAGTTACTTTCCATTCCAAATCTGAAAATTCCAATGGATTGTTAGACCTTATTCATACTGATTTGTGTGGTCCTTCTAAGACTATAAGTTTGCAAGGTGATAGGTACTTCATGCTAATCATTGATGACTATTCTAGAATGATATGGGTAAATTTATTGAAAGAAAAATCTAAAGTTTTTCATAAGTTTAAGATCTTTAAGTATGTGGTAGAAATTGAGACAAGACTAAATCTCAAGTGCTTGAGATCAGATAGAGCAAGTGAATTCACATCATGTGAGTTCAATACCTTTTGTGAGAAATATGAGATAAGAAGAAAATTGTCTTCTCTGTGAAATCCACAGTGGAATGATGTTGTAGAAATGAAGAACATGTCCATTCTAGAAACTATTTGGATTATGATAATTGAAGGGAATGTTCCGCAGATGTTCTAGAGAGAAGTGGTCGACACTACAATGTATACTCTTAACTGAGTGCATATTAAGGGAAACACTGGTAAGACACCTCATGAACTCTAGTATGGTAATGTGCCTATTGTGAAGTATTTTATAATTTTTGGTAGTAAAATAGTACATCAAGATAGATGACGACATAGGCAAGTTTGGTGCAAGGAGTGATGAAGGTATATTCCTTGGCTATTCTACCAAGTGAAATACATATAGGTACTACAACAAGAGGTTGAAGAAACTAGTAAAGAGCACTAATGTGAAGGTGGATGAATTCATTGAGAATCTATCCAAATCTTGCAGATATGATTCTTATGATCAGGGTTCTAATGTTAACAAGACAAGGAAACAAAAAGCTCAGACCCAAGCTCCAAGTGTTTCATTAACTGCAGATGATGAAGCCTACACAAGTGGAGAAGAGGAAGCACCGAGACTAGTGATAAGGAAGAAGACACCAAGGTATGTGAGATTGAACCATTATGAAGAACATATCATTGGAGATAGAAACAAGGGTGTTTAGAAAAGGAGAAATATTGCTCAAGATCATGTATGCCTGATCTCTAAGTTTGAGCCAAAGAGTGTAGATGAAGCTTGACATAATGATCATTGGATTGATGATATAGAAGAGGAGTTATAATAGATTGAGAAGAAAAATACATGGTTTCTTGTCCATGGGCCTTTGGACAATAATGTTATTGGCACCAAGTGGGTATTTATAAAAAAGATGAATGAAGAAGGAGAAGTGGTGAGGAACAAAGAAATACTAGTATGCAAAGGATACTTTCATATGGAAGGGGTAGATTATGATAAAACCTTTGGTCCAATGACAAGATTGGAATCAGTCAGAATGTTCCTTGCTTATGCTTTTCATAAGAATTTCAAGGTGTACAAAATGGATGTCAAATGTGTCTTTCTGAGTGGTGAGTTAGAAGAAGAGGTATACATAGAGAATCCTGATGGATTTCAGTTGACCAATAAACCAGACATGGTGTGCAAGTTGAAGAAGGTGTTGCATGGGCTAAAGAAATCTACTAGAGATTGGTACTCTAGGTTGGACAAGTATCTGTTGAAGATTGGATTCAACAAAGGTAATGCTTATATTTCAAGATACTACATGAAGAAATTTTGATTGTTGAGGTATTCATTATTGACATCATCTTTGGTGGCAATGAGAAGTTGAGTAAAGAGTTTGCATTAGAGATGCAAAACGAGTTTGAAATTTCAATGATAGGAGAGATGAAATTTTTCTAGGATTGCAGATTACTGAATTAGTGGATGTTGTTATGCCCTGCATCTCCGTCCCTACATTTTGTGTGCAAAATGTTGGGTCCCCCTTTTTTCTTTGCTTTTTGCTGTGGCTTTGCCTCGTCTTTCTTTTCTTTTTGCTTTCTTTCTCCGGGTTTTTCTTCCCCGATGTGTGTTGTTTTCTTGTTTTGTTTGTTTCTCTCCACGATCCTGGATCCCGGAGGTTGCCTTTTGGTTGGAAGCTGGATTCCGGACTCCGGGATTTTTTGCGATGATGTTCCTAAGCCGTAAGAACATCCTCATAAGGAATCCCCGGGCCCGGAGTCTGCAGGTTTTGCCTGATCTGAAATTTTTGGAAGGAGGAGGATTACTCTTACCGCGGGTATAAATAGACTCGCCTGTCATTTTCACACTTACCGCGATTAAAATATTCGAGCACTTAGAGCGAAATAGAGCGATTTTCAAAGTAATTAGCAGAGCAGTTACGGAGAGATTTGTGATAATCAAAGCTTAACACCTTCTACTCTTCTCAGACGTACGCTAGTGCTTCATGGTGGTGAGCTTGGCAGCTTAACGATTTGAGGTTGTGCAGAGTTCTCCTGGTAATCTTTCCCTTCCTCCCCCTTCCGTGTTTTCAGGTTGGTTTCTCTGCTTCCCTCCTCTTCACTTTGCTTTCATTTTTTGGTTTTCTTTGGGTTTGCCTATTTTTGTTTTCACTTGTTTTGTTTCTCTGTTGTTTTTTTTTTGGTCTTCTGGTTTTGCCGCTTGCTGGCAGCTCGACTCTGCCAGAAGGTTGTCCACCTTCTGTGCAGAGGTAGGTAGTCTGTAGATAGTCTGTGAATAGCCTATAGATAGCATGTACATAGTGTAAAATGTTGTATATATATGCTTCTACCATGTCTGGTTTTTCTGCGGGAGTCGTCCCATGTGTATTTTCTTGTATATATGTACATCTTTGTGAATACCCTTGTATATCTCCTCTATTCCATGTATATACCCCTCAGCTCTCTGTATATCCTTCTGGGTGGCTCGACGAGCTGGTCGAGTCACCCTTGCTGCTGGTTTTTTGCCTCCAAGCTTGCTTCGAGGCAGAAAACCACCTGTTTGAAACTCGGCTCTCGACCGGTTTCACACGGGCGGTTTTCTCTCTCCTCCATCAAGGCTGTCAGGGCCTCATTTATTTCCCATGCGCACAATTACTTCTGGCCAAGTGGCTTTCCCTTTTCGCGCATTCGAACAGTTGGCTCCACCGCTAGTGCCATCACATCCATTCAATGCTATCGCACGTGGCGTCCACGTGGACTTGCTTCCACATTCTTCTTTGCTAACGGTCATTTCTCTGGGCCGCGGACCTCTTTCCGCCATTCATCCTATGTCTTTGTCAAATGTGATAAAACCTCCCGGGCCCAGAGATATGATAAAAATCCTAAGTTTATGTTTTGCTTTTTGGGTATTTGCGTAAAACTAACTTTTCAGGAAAAGAAAATGGTGCGGTGGTAAGATCTCCGGACCCCGGAGTTACTATGTTATTTTGATAAATATGTTCTGACGGTCGCTTTGTCTCGCAGGTCCGGACTTCACCTTACAACCATGTCTGAAGCATCTGCATCATCTCCTCCCGGAAGTCCAGAGTTGCCATCCACAACTGAGACCAGGGCAGCGGCTAAGTCAAAAATAGAAAAGGCCCTGGCAAAGCTACCCCTCACCATGAAGTTTGTCCAGGGTGAGGAGATTGTGGGCTCAAAGATTGAGTCCCAGGTAAAATTGATGACCGACCCCAGTGTCGGGACTTGGGTAGAAATGCAGGCCCTAGTAAAGATAATGCATATCCAGTGACAGGCTAGAGACAAAATTGCAACCAACATCGGAGGTTCTAGAATTCTCCGGGCAGCTTGCTTCCCATGCTCTGTGCAGTCTTCGGAGGTTGTTCTCACCCTGGCTGCCAACTATAACTCTTCCGTCTGGGCCGTCATGCTTGCAGCGGCAGAACCTACAGGGTTCCCCACTCCACTGGTGTCCCTTGACCCAATTACCTTACAAGCAGGCCTGGGGATCCCGCAATTTGATAGGGCCACGGTGGTCACAAGGACCGAGGCCTTGAAACAATTCAACCAATTGGAGGATGCTGCCCGGGCATACATGAACACCAACTGGCTCAAGGTCCCGAAGAGGGATCCAAAAAGAATGAAGATAGATATCCCCCGCTCTGAATTCAAGCAAAGCATCCAAATGGGGATGATAGCATTGGCCCGGGTATTTGGGCAACCCTCCACCCAAGAATTTGCAAAATGGATGTACTATTTCCTACTGGGAATCTCCACTAAGGGAGAATTCTTTGACTGGGCGACCATAATTTCCAATCACGTCGACTCCCAGTTCCTGCAGCTGAACGAGAAGAAGTTCTATATGACTTCTTATGTTTTCTGGGCTCTGGCCCAACAGAGGCCCCACTCCAATGGCCTACTTACAGATGGCATTCTCAGGCTTGGCCAGGGACAGAAAGCACCGTGGGACCATTTCCCACAGATTCAATGGGAAGCCACCTTCCCCAGTTATTGTCGGGTAAACAACTCCTTCGTTTATTACTATTTGCTCACGCCCACCCGGGATGCCAGATATCGCCTGACTACTGAGGCGATGAAATTGGTTAGTAGTTATGGGCACTACTATATCCAGTTCCAGTAGCACACATATATTAGGGTCGTCGGCTTCTCCGGGAAGCCCTACTTGTTGCCCAAGCATTGCGGGGACAAGATCGTGCTGCTGGAATATTGCCGGCAGATGATGGAACTGCATACCCTCTTGGCCCACAAGAAGGTCCCAAACGTTTCGTTCCCAATCTCCTGTGGGAACTACACCTGCAATCTGGCCACCGCGAAGGAGGCAGACAATGAACTAAAATGTTATAACTTGCAGGAATCCTATCTGGCACAGAGAAATTTTGATCCGCATGGGAGAATTGCAACGGCACTACCCCGGGCTTCGGAGCCCCACCACGCACACATGGAGGACTTTTGGGCAGATCGCCAGGATGATATGGATGTGCGCAGCTGGCATTATGATAGAATAACGGCCGGAATGATGCAGGAGCTAAAGCTCCAGAGGTTCCCAGCGGGCTTTTCAGATGACACCCCCACCATAGATCCCCAGTACAAAGAAAAGGGGATCGACAAAATGCCACTGCCGGCAATGAATTGGGCTATCCAGGAGGACCACACAATTGAGGACTTCACTAGGGAAGTAGTCGAGAGAAGTCATGCCTATTTTAAGAAGGCATGCCCCAGGAGTACGTGCCTAGCCTCCAGGCCGGTACCAAAATTAGCACCACCACCGGTACCAAAGTTGACTCCGGGAGCCGAGACTTCTGCACAAGGCGCAGATAAAGGAAAAGGGATAGAAACAACACCCTCCGCGCAGGAAGTCCCGATACAAGAGCAGATTAAGCAATCTGTAGCAGCCTCCCAACAAATGAGGGAGTGGTTGATCACAAGGCTCGCCACTCCCCCGCTTATGGCTGGACCAATTCGTCCTCCTTCCTCCCCGTCACTGGCAGCCTTGATGATTAAGGCAACGGGGGTGGATCCAATTGAGGCAGCAGCAATAGCCGATGCGGGGCCGCCTCTGATCACCTGGAGGAAAAGAAAGCATATTGCACAGCCAAAGGCAGAACCAACGCCAAGGCCTTCCCTCCCAAAAGAAGTGGAAATCCTTTCCTCCAGTTCCCCAGAACCGGAGAAGGAAATAGAATAGGTGGACATCCCAGCCAATCCCCCTCCAGAAGACGAGTTTGACATGTTTGCAGCTGATGAATTCAGAAATCTGCAAGGGGACGATACACAAGCGGGGACGAAAATCCCAGAGCAAGAGGCTGTGGATCCAGAGGACCTAGAAGTAGAAGCTGCAGAATAGGAAGAGCAGCAAACAGAAGAAAAGAGGCCAGAACCGGAGATTATCTCCGGGGCCCCAGGAACAGAAGGTCCGGGAGTGGACCAACAACCACCAAGTGAACAGAAGGCATCCGCTGGGGAACCCGGACCCAGAACTTCGGGATCAACCGTAACCCCAGCCGCCGTGTTTCCAAGGCCACTTCCGGGGGCAACCTTCGGGTAGGTAATCACAGTGGCCCAAACTCTGAATCTTGGCCTGATACCGCCCCTACTATCAATAGATGAAGAGAAAGAGAAAGAGCAGCATGAATAAGAGATCCCCGAGGAAGCCGACCAGGGTCTAGACACATCAATTGACATCAAAGACCAGGCTGAGGAGACAAAAATTGAGGATGTTGCTGAAGAAGAGGTTCCGGCAGGGAGAGATACAAAGGAAGTACATGCTGAAAAGGAGCAGCCACCACCGGACACCAGGAGAGAATCTGAAGAACACACTCTGGCAGGAAGGCCACCTCTCCCACCTCCATGGCTGGCAAAAAGCAGAAAAAGGAAAGCCCAATCTGCTCCAACGGTCCCTCTCTCCCTGGCCGAGATGATGGCCCTAGCCCAGGCCCCGCCAAAAGAAAAAAGGGCCCGGACAGTTCATACCCTTCGGACTGGGCCGGGCAGAGAAATAGTTGCGGTAGTGGCAACGCCTCCCCCAGAATCCGATGAGGCAACCGCGAACCCCGCAGGTTATAACATCGCAGAGGTGTCTTTGGGTAAAAGAGGAAAGCAGGGCGAAGTGGACCTGCTAAAGGAAGCAGCAAGGGCAGTGGAGGCCTGATACGAAAAAGAGGCCCAGAGGCTCAAGGCAGAAAAAGAGAAGAATACAAACCTTATGGGGTTGCTTGCAGAGCTGGCCCGACCACTCAACACCGCCCCTCCACAGACCTCCACATCAGAGGAATTACCGCAGAGTGACATAGACTCCCTGCGAGTAATGAAGAAGAAGGCCCAGGCAGTAGACGAATGGGTCGCTCTACAGATAGGAAACACCCGGCGTTTCCTAGCGGCCACTCTCCCAGATTTATATATGGCCCGGCAGATTATTTTATAGGCGAAAGCACTGATTGAGCAGTGGGAGAGTGACACCAAAAATTACCAGGCGTGGAAGGTAGTTCGAAGAACTCCTCACCCTGGGGGAAGACATAATTTTCGAATCCAAAATTTTGGGTGAGGAATCATTTGATTTCGTAAGGGCTCAGCACTCCAGACTGGACCTCACATTGGAGGTAACCAAGCAACTGGTAGAGTCCTTACAGGAAAAGATAAACACAGTAAAGGCTTCTTCCAATTTGTACAAGGAAATTGTAATAAAAACTTTCGGGGTTGATCCCTTTGGTACAAGTACTTATACCCCCGAGGAGTCAGTTTTGGGGAATTTTGATGAGATGATGGCATCTCGGTATCAATCCCCGGAGGGGATGGATGGGGCCCGAATGGCAAAACTGACTAAAATGGTGCTTAAAGGCCATGATGCCGCAAAGATGGCAGATAAGTTCAAAAATAATGTTTCGGACCTGGCGGAACAAGTTGAAGTGGCCAGGCACCGAAGGGCCAGCCTAAGGAAGATTGATGAAGATGGCATTTTCTGCATCCTTCAGGCCTTCAACGATAATAAACAGCCTTGAGTGTTCTCCGGGAACTGGGGAAACTTGAGCATTAAGCATTCTTTATTCTTTTGGGGGCATAAGTTCCCGGATCCCGGAGTTCCGGATCCAAAATTTTGTATTCTTTAAAGTGATCCGTGTCCCGGTCCCCGAGGTCGACCGGTCACTTTCAGAGGCGGTTAATAAAGACTTTCAGAGGGTAGTTGGGCACATCAAGAGGCATTGGCTCGGCAGTTGTTTTCTAACAGGGTGGTCTTCTCAAGGCGTCGTTCAAAGGTACACCTGGCACATTGGAGATAGGGCGCCGCATTTCCCATTTATGAGGCATGTAGCCTTGGTCCTCGGGGGACCTACTTTCTTCTTTCTTTTCTCTGGCTCTCTTCTCGAGGCTGATTCTTCCGATGTATATTCTTGTCTTCTTCTTCTGACATGGCAGACCTATTCCGTCTCCAGGTCTTTTGTAGGGTGGCGCAGGTAGTACCGGTCTCCAGATATTGTATTTTATTAAAGCACAGTAAAATAAGGTTAGGGTTAGAGAGTTGTATAAATAGGCAAATCGGCCCATTTCCAAGGGTCGGCGAAATTGATGATTTTGTTGTCCATAAGAAATAGCAAAGTGATTTCTGGTTTTGGTTACAGAAGCTCAATGCTCCATTGTTCTGTTCTTGGTAGTTAGATGCTCCCTTGGAGCCTCCATTGTATCACGCACCAGTGCTTGCTGGACTAAACATTAATGAAGAAGGAAGGATTCTTGATAATGAAGTTGTTAACATCTCTACTTCTGAGTTAATGGTATTTCATATTTTAATGTTCTGTATGTCCTTTACTCTGATATGTTAAAGTAGATCAACGACCTATTTGTTCCGCTACTGATGAAATGCTAACTGATGGTTGTGTGTTTCTTCGGTATTTAGTGTATTCTTTCAGAGTATTGTTGATGTTCCGGACTTTTCAGCATAACTGTAGTTAGATAAATGTTTCTAACCCTGCAGGATCTTTTTTATTTTATTTGCTAAGTGTAGAATGCTCCAGGAAACCCTTACTATTCTTAATGTCCAGAGGAATGAGTTGAAGTAACCAGCTATCCCCCCTCGAAAACAGTCACCCCTCCCAACCAAGCCCCGCACCGTCGTGATCTGACACCCAGGTGCTTAAAGGCCCAGAGGATTTATTTCCCCCGGACAACCTTTGCAGGCGGAGTTGGCCGATTTCTCTGGAACCCGATGACAACTTATGACTGTTGGCGGACCCGGTCAGCAAAACCCCGTCAACAGAAACTGGCGCTAGAAGGAGGGCATGAACTCATCCCCTCCCAAGATTCTGATTTTACACCTCTTGAGGGTTCCCCGAGTTGTTGTTTTAGGAGACAAGCCTTTAGTGTGATTGGGTCCTTTTCCCCAGCTAGATTTAAAAAAATTCCTTAGGTTTGTCCCGAACCCCGGAAGGTTTGTCAAACTCGAGCCTCCTGCTAGAAAGAAATGGACGTCAAAAGTCCTACCAGCCATTGTTGTCTGGGGATCTACCATACCCTTGAATACTCGAACTCCCCAGACGGTCCCGGGAACCAATACTCAAACTAACCAACATATAGTTCCCCTAATGGCTTCATAATTTGGAGACACTGGGTCCCCAATGGGCACTTTTCCGGGCACAATCAATGATTTACCCTCTCACCTGGAGAAGATTTGCCCATGATATGAGCACTTAGGCTCACGAACTGTAGAAGAACATTTACAGGCATACAAAGATGCCATGAATCGACACCGGATCCAACATGAAGATGTTGTGACCCGCATATTTCCCCTGTCCTTAGGACATAGCGAGTTGAACTGGTACCTTAACCTTCCTGCCAACTCCATCAACACTTGGCAGGATATGGAGGACGCCTTCTTGGCTGCCTTCCGCGTACATGTGGACCCAGCCTGGTCCCATAGCCAGTTCATCTCCATCAGAAAGGAACCCAATGAACCTCTTGCAGCATTCAACCATAGGTTCCAGCGTGCCCTGAAGAGGTGCACAGGCCCTTTTGTCCCAT
>MU223494.1:757975-794219 GCA_018584345.1 Thuja plicata
AATGGATGGTTCATAAGGCACAACACTTGGTGAAGGTTTTGCAAATGAGGATGCAAGCAGAGTGGGTTTAACCATGGAGGAAACTCCGTAGTTAAGTACGCTCTAGCTGGAGTGGTACTGGGATGGGAGACCTCCCGGGAAGTCCCAGTACTTCACCTCTGTGAGCATCACCCAGAGCCAATGAGACTCAAAAAACTACACAGTTGAATCCAAGTAGAATTAAAAAAAATTAATTGGAAATTTTTTTTTAAAAAAAAAATTGGCAATGGTCGAAATTTCGACCAATGCCAATGTTCATTTCCACCAAGGAATTGGTCAAAATTTTGACCATTGCCAAATGAGACGGTCAAAATTTTGACCAATCCCTTGGTGGAAAGCAAAGCATCCACGTCGAAATCTCTTGAACGGATGGTCAAAATTTTGACCCATGTCGTTACTCATTTCCACCAACAATTGGTCAAAATTTTGACCAATACCTTGGTAGAAAGCATAACATTAACGTCGAAATATCTTGATGGGATGGTCGAAATTTTGACCAACGTCCCCACTCGTTTCCACCAAAGATTGGTTGAAATTTCGACCAATGCCTTGGTGGAAAGCATAACATGCACGTCGAAAACTCTTGATGGGATGGTCAAAATTTCGACCAACGTCTCCACTCGTTTCCACCAAAGATTGGTCAAAATTTTGACCATTGCATTAAGAGATTTCGACGTGCATGCTATGCTTTCCACCAATGTGATGGTCAAAATTTTGACCAAATATTGGTCGAAATTCTGACCATTGCACTAAAGATTTTGACAGCGATTTCTTTCGAATTAAACAAGAGCTATAGTCAAAATTTCGACCTCTATTTTGGTCACAATTGTGACCAATAATAAAAATGTCAAAATTTTGACAAAAAAAGAACGACGAAAGGTTTGGTCATGAATTCGACCAATTACTGTCGAAATTTCGACCAATTTTCGTCAAAATTTGAAGTCAAATTTACTAGTGGGTAGTAGTGAAGAGGATATTCAGATATTTGAAAGCGACAAAGGGTTTTGGGACGTGGTATCCTAAAGGAGATGACTTCACCTTATGTGCAGATAAAAATGTTTATTGGGCTGGTGATGTTGATGATAGGAAGAGTAAAAGTGGCGGCACTTTATTTTTGGGAAGTAGATTAGTTTCTTAGATGAGTAAGAAGCAAAACTTCATCTCTTTGTCTACTGCAAAAATAGAGTACATTGTTGTTGCTAGCAATTATAAGTAGATAGCTTGGATGAAGAAAATTTTATCTAATATAGGAGTTGTATTTGATGAGCCTATTGTTATATATTATGATAATTTGAGTGTCATTAATATCTCTAAGAATCATATGCAACACTCAAGGACAAAACACATATCAATCAAGTACCACTTCCTAAGAGTGAAGGTGAATGAGAAGGAGGTAAAGCTAGAATATGTGCCTACTAAGGAACAGATAGAAGATATATTAACCAAGCCATTGTCTAAGGATACATTTTTCTATCTTAGAGATAGGTTAGGGGTAATTGCCCCTCCTGATCAGAACTAAGATCAAGACAACTACATCAGTCTAATACACTTCATGGAGGTATCAGTCAAGATGGATTGGTGTTTTGTAGAATACTATTCATGGGGAGTAGTTAGCATGGTATGTTAGGAGTTCATTTTTGGTGTGTTTGATTAGATAGTGTGTTGTGTTAGTGGCTAAGAGCATGATAAGTTATTTTTGATGGTCAGGAAGAGAAGAGCATGATTGATCAAAGTAGAGAGATGACTTTATCATTGATGTCAAAGGGGGAGAAGAGAGCATGTGAAAAACATGATATACATGCATAAGAAAGAGCTTCAACTAAGAAAAAGAGTACATATCTAAGGGGGGTAGCTGATGGAGAGAAGAGTATGTAATCAAATTAGAACCAAGGGAAGATTGTTCCCAAGGGGAGCAGAGATAGAGAGATCCCGAAGGAAGATAAGTAATGATAAATATTGTGGATATTGTTGGTGGTATTATTGATTGCCCTTCTAGGATGGATATTGTGTTGGTTTCTAATTTCATTATGTGTTTTTCACATCACATGCTTCCATCAATACAAACAGGGGAGATTGTTAGCAAGTTGGATGTGTTGGCATTGTTGTCAACATGTCTATTGTGTAGTTTGGCTAGTGGCGCAGTATGCTCAGAGGTTCGGTAAGGGTTGGTTAGTGCATATGGGGAGTCACACACCTCATGGGATATTTTAGAGGTTGTCTACATGGTCTATGTCAATTTTTAGGGGTTGACTTGATTATTTGGATGAGTTATGAGGCCAGGAGTTGTGATTGGTTATTTTACTGTCTAACAATGTTGACGGAGTAGAAGAGATCGGTTTGATGTGCATAGTCAGGATGATATTTTTGGTTGTGAATTTAGGAAATATTTTGGGACATGTTGATGTGTCCACAATTCAAAGGGTTTGTGATCTAGAGGTATTCAGGGCATTTTTTGTTGTTACAGTTGAAGGTGTCAGTGTTCTTGAGGTGTGGCAAGAACAATGTTGGAAAATCAAATGGATGGGGTGGATTTGATTATTTCAGAGTTATTCATGATGCCTAAGGATGTTCTTGTATTATGTGTGCACTGAGTTGGAAGTTCGCATAAATTGTGGTGATCAAGTTTGGAGGATTTCTTTGGTTGGTGATATTTTCTTATGTTCTTGGCCGACTTAATCAGTAAGACATTTTATGGGCGATTGGTAAAATATTTTATGAAAGATTTATTATCTCAAGGTGGTTATGATGCATGTAAGCTATGTTTAGCTAACATGCTTTGATCAGTGTCATTGATTTTGGCGCAGTGAGATGAAAATTGAAAGTTAGGTTTTGGTGGACTTGTTCTTGATAAAAGGTTGATGAATTAGGGAAAAAAATGTTTGTGTAGAAGGTTGTGAAATATCACAGATGCCTAAAATTGCTTAGAGAAGAAGTTGTGCAGATAAACAAAAGGTTGAGTTTCTCATTTGAAGGTGGCAGAGAGAACTACAACAGAGATTTGATTCTACATCAATGGAATTGACCTTGGCATGAGATAGATGCTACTATACAATTCATAAAATTTATGATTGTTGTCAGATTGACCATTGTAGTGGTCTTGTAAGACTTTCAGTTCTCCTTAGGGTTGTAGCCCAAGGATTTTTGAGCAATGAGCTCTAGGCAGTGTGCCTGAATGCATGTGCATTCCCCATTTGTAATAATCTTGTACTTCTAACAAGCTATCAATCTTATTGTGGGTTCAAACCCCACCGTTCTTTTTCCCATTTGGGTTTCCACAATAAAAAATATGTGTTATTTATTGTGGATGCTTTATGATTTGTGCATACTTACTTTACTTATCATAAATCAGACATAAGAATTTTATGCATAAGGGTTTAAAGGTTAGAGGGTTTAAGGGTTTTGAAGATCTAGTGTTTTAGAAGCAATTGATACACCCTTATCCCCTCTCCTCTCAGTTTCTTGTTTCCTTATTTTCTACACCACACAAGGTGGAATCACATGTCCACCAAAGGTGGATCATCCTCCATTGTGCAATGAAGTATGTGCAACATGTGGAGGATGATAAAGTGATAAGTGCACTAAAGGTGGAGACAACACATAAAGTGAAATGCTATAACTACTATAACCACCTAAAGTGGAATTTCTACTGCACCATGTGCAACTAAATGTGCAAACTCCTAAGTGTCTTGCATGCAAACTACTATGTATGCATTATCCTAAGTAAGCTCAAGTAAACAATAATTATATGAATAATTATTTATACCAACACCCCCCTTAAGTGAAACTTAGGGGAATGCAATTAAAATCACAATGCAAGATGGGTTAGACTACGAGGCCATTTTACATACCCATGTACAATATGTAAAGCAATGTAATCTCTCACAAAGGGGAGAAGGGGAGAAAACCACGTGGGACAAAACTCACATCCAAAAGAGAGATGAAAATAAACAAATCATTATGTATGGAGGACTCAAGACCCTCAATGACTACATACATCATGTATATATAATCAAGTATCCTTCCATAGGAAGGAAGGAAGGAGACATCATATACCCCCCATAATGAACAAAGTCCTACAAAAATGGTGAGTGCTTGAAGGAAAAACATAGTCCACTGCCTACAAACAACATTTCTCCCCTTGGGAAGAAGATAAACCAAGTATAAATGTACAAATGCTTCCCTTTTTAGATAGGAATTAGAAAGTCAACTCCAAATGTAGTATGATGATGATTTCTCTGATGTAGTATGATGATGATTTCTCTGAAATATGCTCATGTTTCACCATGTACTTGGATGATGAAGATGCCACAAACCAATTACAAACATGCCTAATCACAATATAGGGTGACAAGCGAGGAACCAATGGAAACTAATTGTGAACAAGCTCTAATTAAAAAGATGAAGTGACAACATTATTTCCACAACTATCATCAAATAGAATAGATGTCTCTAAAAATTAAATGGGAGTGTCCAAAATTAAATAAGTTGTCACATAATCATGATCATACTGAACCAAGCAATGTCACATATCAAGTGAAGGAGGAGACTCATGAATGTCAATCTCCAAAGACAATGTAGAAGAATATTCAACTGTGATGAAGTCGTCATCAAAAAGAAGAGAAACCCCCTCAAGTATGTCTCCCAAATCTGAAATGTAAGACTCCGCAAACAATGCACCAATATATGGAAAATAGAAATCCCAATCAAGAAGAAAAATAGATATATATCCTATAATGACTCACTAGAATTTCCAAAAAAAGATGAATGTGTGATCTCGACTGGAGAAGTACGAGCCGCGGGTGGAGTCTCTAGATCATCATAACTCTCAAGGGTTGCATCATATTCAATCTCCTCTAAGGTATCATTATCATGGGTTACCTGCTCTGAAGTATGAAGAGGCACATCAAAGTTGGAAAGAGGAACATTGAGAGATGGTGAAGAAACATGGCCTTCATATACCTCCCTAATGTGAGTCCAAAGAGCACGAGGACACTCAAAGTGAATAACAAACTCCAAAAATTCATCATCAACATTCTCAAAAATGACTAAAAAAATTGCAACCCTAAAGCCTTTCCAAATACTATACTCCCAAGTGTCATAAGGACAAGGAACTTCATTATACAAATAGGGAAATAGATTACTCTCACTACGATGAGTGAGAATGAGATCACTCCATTTCTTATAGTTCACTTTCTCCAAAGTAATTAAATCACCCACGATTACATCAACGATACACTTCTGATCACATCACAAATAGAGATCAACAACTAATTAGCCCCCCCCCCCCTCCCCCCAATACACTTTGCAAAGCAAGACAAAGTGGACTTCTGATTTCAATGTTTACAACTGCCAAAATTAGGCTACAGTAGACTCTAATGAACAATGCATAAGATCCATCAAAGATCCAATAAAATACGAGTGCCAAAGTAGGCCAATATAGACTAAATGTTGAAAGTGATATATTCACTCACAATGACTATAATCTTATATCATAAATGAGAAATAGACAAAAAATTATGCACTTTCAAATAATCAACACATGAAAATGTGTTTGTATGAGCCTGAACAAAGCCTTAGAAAATGCAGAATTGAATATTAGACAGATACATATGTGAAAAACTAAGAATAATGAACTATCTACCAACCAAAATCATAAAATACCTACACTGCTATGAAGTTCACAAAATTCTACCCCAAAACAAAACCAGAAAATTGTTAAAAAAAGCAAGATATGAGCTTCCAAAGTAAAACTCCAAAACTGAAAACTCGAATAGTAAAGAGGTAGAAAAGTCAAACTTTGCATTGGCTTCTTCAAGTTTGGAGACTTTCATTCATTTTTCAGAGGCATCTATCCTACTTGATGATAGTTGTGGCAACAATTTTGTCACTTCAACTTTGTTACAAATTTTATTATTCTTTAAGCTCCTTTAACAAATGTTTCTTGAAGTTTATACATGTTCATTTGTGCTTTTTATGTAAAAACTAATATGATTACTATTACCCCTACGCTTGGATTGTTACTGGTTTCGCTGCTGTTAATGGAGGTCACGCGCACGAAAAGACCGAGGGACATGCACGCACTAGAGTTCGTAGGTGGTATCGGTGCGAAGACTACCATGCAGCAAAAATGGAGGATGATGGCGAGAACCTGCTGGGAGGCATAAGGTGTTCAGTGCATGGTCGGAAGGAGGGTGATGGCGAACGACATGTAGAGGAGAGAGATAAGGGGTCTGGCGTGGCCAGTTGTGGTGTTTCCAGCAGGGGAGGCACAAGGGGTGCGATACCACATGGAGGGATAAGGGGTTGTCGACAGGAAGATACGGGAGACATAAAGTGGTACGGTGGCAGGAGTTATAACGGGTTGCAATAGCTGGAGGGATAAGGATACACATTGATCAGAGAGATAAGGGAGCATCTTAACTGCCGATGCCAAGTAAAGGGAGATATAAGGGGTTGGAGAGATAAAGGAATGACTCTTGGCCGTGGAGAGATGAGATGACTAACAGCTAATTTAGAAGGTGATTGAAAGGTCGAAGTGGAAAAATGACTACAGGAAACAAATTAATAGGTGTAAATATCTAATACCTCAAGCTGTAATCTCGTCGTGGGGATTTGGTTTTCTATTGTGACTCTACTGGTTCAAAGTTCCAGTCAAAAGTGATTACCTAGTAAAAATAATAATAATAATTATATATTCAAATTTATATTCTCGATTTTCAACACATGATGGAAAGGTGATTGCAATTTGTTCGATTCTACAAAATAAAGAATACCTTAAAATATAATGAAAGAAAATAAAAATAATGTAATTGTAAATACAAGTGACTATGAAATTGAAATTACATAATAGCTTTAATTCTTAAGATATATATATATATATATATTCACAAATCCAAATAACATTAAGAAGCTCAAAATAGAACCAAATAATTACATACCAATAAGGATACATATATTTCTAAGCTTCTTAAATACATGTATGAGTGACATGAGAAGTTGAGAAGGTATGATTATCTATCATTCACTTACAACGAAGATGAAAGTTTATTCAATTCAATTGAGATATAAGTGGCCTTGACTAAGTAGAGATGACACCCAAAAGTTGTCATTTAAGTGTTGATGAGGTAGTTATGATACATTTGTACATCAAGTCAATGTGTACACATGTCATTATTATTTACCTAGGAGAGAATAATTAAATATTCATTTTTATCCTAGTTAAAATTACTAAATAGGAGCATTATCACACTTAAGATAGAACATATCTAATGTGAATAAAATATTACACCAATCTAGTTATTTTTGGTGCTTTGAAACACATGAATGAACAAACATATTGCACCTATTTTTTGTGTTCAAGGAATAAAATGTAATAGAAGCACTCATAATAAGATCTCAATAAGAAAGTGGTTCTTATCAATCTACAACTTTATCTACATCACTATCAACACCTTCATCTTCACTAGCTTCACTTGTAAATTTTGGCAATTTATCTATCATACCATCATCTAATGGGTTCTCACATTTGTCTTTGATGTTGAGTGCCACTTATTCACTTGGTAGACCTATCTCAAACATGTTTACAATTGGAACACACACACACATGGGAATCATCCAATTTCATTTTCTATATTCCCCACTCTTACAATTGAACCTTCCACTCCTCCATTTACAGTACATGTCCCAAGTTGTGAGACCAAATTACTTATCTCCCATCAATTAAAGTACCTTCTGCACAACTTCTTGAATCCTCATCAAATAAAAAATACACCAGCCAAGAACATTGGTTATCATTTTCTTATTTTCAATTAAATCATTAGGTAATGATGAAATAAATAACTTCTAGTGGCTTCCAAAATTTATTCAAAATTTTTGATAAGATATCTTTTATCAGCAAGAAAAGACTTTTGTAGATTAGGAGTTTCTTGTTAACTAAATTTTTTATCATTCTACCAAGGATTTTTTTTTACCAAAGACGAGAACACAATCTTCTTTAATCTTGACTCAATGAGTTCAACTTTTTTCTTTCCATCTACCACTCAAAAGAGTTCAAATTAGATCATGTGTGTTAGTAATGGTCTTTTTCGTTAGAGGAACGTATAGCCACATTTCATGAGAGAAACTTTTCCATTGCAATAGTGAAAATATACAGTATGAAAGGTATATGAACACACCAAAAAAAAATGTTGCACTAGTGTAATTCGTAGGTCTAGTGAGGATATCTTATCAATGTTCCTATACAAATTAGCTAATAGAGATGAAATGAGAGTTAAACAAACCTTCATTAAGATTCACATTGAAGAAACTATTAAGGCTAGTGCTAGATCCATGAAAGTTTTAGTAGATAACCTTACTTTAACATGTATAGAGGCTCATAATTTATCCATACTCAAACATATAACTTATGAAAGAAATATAAAATGACAATTCTAAAAAATAAACTTAATAAGAAAATAATGATTGTATATAACATTTGATAATTTTCTAATAGGTATCTACTTTATCAATTCCATCAAACTTTCTCATGATAGTGATATATACATAACACAATAACCATGTCGAGAAGAAGATATGTGAGTATCTAGAAGTATTTTATTTAGTGTAATGTTGATAAATAACTTCTTATATTCTCTCTATAATACTATTAATAAATAGGTGACTATAAATTGTAGCATAGCTAGGAAAAATAACTATATGTTGTTTGTGCATAATAGACACACCAAAATTATTTTTACAACAATGATATGGAAAGAAAAACTTTATAAAATGAAAAATAAATTTTCAAAATTCTTTATATACATGTAATTTAGCTCCAGTTTTGAGAGCATGCAAAACAATAAAAGTATTGTTTGAAACTTACAAACTATGCTACTAAACACTTGTGAACCACACGATTGTTGAATACCCATTAAACTTATAGTGTCCTAAATTATAGTTCATTACAATTTCACACTCCTCTTTGGGACCCTTGCTTTAATGTGCCTTCTGCTATGTCATTTCAGTATTATTTTGGTTCTATCCTATTGTAAATTTCAAGGCAATTTATTCCCCACTTAAATGTCAAAATTCCAAAAGATATTTCTAGATCCAATATGAGGGCCATATTATATTACTTCCCTAAAAATTGGAGCCTATTTTGTCTCACTTTTTTTTTAACTACAACATTATCTACTTCTTTTTGGCTAAAATTTTGGGAGATTAACATGTTAGACTTAACATTGCCAGATGGTCTCGATTTGTGGAAATAAAAATTGTAGGCCAGCCAAAAAGAAAAACATAACTTGAAAACCCTATAGAATACATCACTAAGTTAATTCATTTGATCGTCTCATCTCATCATTCCAATTCAAGAAAAAGTATTCTTCTTCAAAACCATATTTGAGTATAAAGAGCATCAAGCTACAACAAGATGTCTTCAAGTATATCTTCACGATGAACTTTGTTATGATTTATCATCTTATTACATCAACACTTCGAGGACTTATCTAAAGAACATTGAATCCTCAATCAAGGTATGATCATTTTATTTTAGCACTCCAATTCAAGCATTTCATTTTAAATTTAGCCTCTCCTAATAAAGATAAGCTCTCTTCCTAATCATCATTGTTGTAGTGGAGCTTAAAACCAACCTAAGGTTTGTCTTAGGAAATCCCTTATATGTCACAAGACCATTTTCCTCTCCTTTTGTGTATTTGCAGGCTCAAAAACATGCTCTAGGCCCATTTTGAATGTAACAAGCATAGTGCAAATAGAGGCAGGGGCAACTGAGAAAAAGTTAGTGTAAAAGATAGGGAATAAGGTTCCTAACACCCTAGTCCACCTAGACTATGGTTCTTAGTGCCAGTATCAACGTGTTTTGATTTTGAAATTTGATAGGAAGTTAGTTTGGAAGATCCTTATACCAGTTTTGATCCATATTTGCACTTGGAAACTTTTGAGCCCTAATTTTAGAAACAAGTTCCTTTCTCTATCTCCATTCTAGTTTTGTCATTTTAGTTCATTTCTAGTTGTGCATTTGTCTATTTATGCTAATTTTGATCAATTTCTTCACATTTAACATAGTTATTTGAATCTCACATCTTAATCATTACCCAATCAACCAAATCAAAAAAGGAAATAGTTAATGAAACTATCCAAGTTTCTTAAGGGATTGTAGTTGGTCCTAATTGGTCATTCCTCGATGAATTCTGCAAATGGTGAATTAAGGTCCTATTTTCCTATATTACATTTTGCTGAACCTGAACCTTCTTACATAATGCATTATTTCTAATTTTAATTTTTAGATCAGATTTATATGCTCTTAATTTATTCTTATTTGTAACATTTTCTGAAATTTATTACTAATACACTTGAAATTACATGATATTAGAGATCTAGTTTACCAACACTACATTTTGGCAAACCCTACATGTCTTACACTAGCATATTTGCTAATTTTAAATGTCATATCTAATTTTTACATGAAATTCTTATATTTAGATGCATTCATCCATTGTTTAGGTACATATATTGGTTAAAAAGTCGTAAAGACTGAACACTATTATTTCTTATATCATAGATTTAACATATGTTATCATTTGGAAAATAAAATTATTTTAATTGTGTTTTCAATTAGTTAGTTTCATGATGCATGTATTTCATAGATGTGATAGTGGCCCAACCTCCCTTGTATCACTCTATCCTTCTAATAAAGATCCTCCTATCCATGAATACATTTTGAGGCAAGAGGATGATTACATTAACAACTTTATCAATGCTATCCCTTATAAGGATGAAATATGATGAATCGTGCTTGTCCTCCTCCCAAAATTAGTCCTAATGATGAGGGTATTTTAGTACAAGAATATGATATTGTAAACACCTTCCCTAATGCCACTTTACCTTCTATACATGACATCTCTTCTAGAGATGTTCAACATAGATGGATATTGGTAATCTCCCTCCCAATGTTTGTCCTACTGATGAGGATACCTTGGAACAAGAGGATGATATCATTAGCACTTTTCTTGGTGATCTTTCTTCTAGAGTTGAATCCTTGCAAACTAAAGAGCCCAAAAAGTCAATCATATTCATGAAAAGACAAACTTTTTGTCTGTCTTTGTCAAAATTCCCCTCTACCTCAATCTAGACTTGTATTTTTTCTAGGAAGCCAACTAGACCTTATCACTACATCTTAAAATTCATAAAATAATGTGTTCAAAGAGACAATATGAATCAACAAAGGTCACAACAACATGATTATCATACAATGACTCAAACATGTAACTATACAAATAATGTTTTTCCTCACCATGTCAATAGGGAACCTAATCTTATTGAATAATGTTGGTGTAATTAATTATTTGTTAGCAATATATCGGATGTTAGTTGGGTATGCGCCAACGGTACTTAGTTACTACCATCGGTTAGTTACTTTCAGCGGTTGGGAACGGGTGCCGACGTTTGTTCGCACCATTTCAGGTTTTATATATACATTGTATTTGCTAAGTTGAAGGCATCATGATCTGGTTTCTATTGTAAAGGTACTTTAGTTGTGAATGATCAATAAACACTGTTATTATATACTTATATTTCCTGAAACGTCTATGCTAAAACTAGGTTACCCCAGTGGGTAAACATTTGACATCGTTGCCTAGACAGACTCAGAACTAGATGGCGTACGGAGACAATGGGCTTATTTGTTGATGAAATAAACCCCAAGGCAGATGATGCATGTACAGAATTGTACGAAGGGGAAGATAACCAAACACGGGAATTCATAATTCTATTTTAGGCGGCGATAGAAACTTACATCCATTGGGAAGCATACCAAGCGAAAGTCCCATAAAGTGCAGTGTGGTCTACCATCGAGGCTAATCCTACAGCCAACCATCTGTTAAATCATCTTCCACGACTGTTGGCACAAGTCTCACTAGCACAACGCGCTCGTGTGGAGGAAAGTGCTCGGGAGGAACGACGACAAGCAATCCTCTGAGAGTATCATGAATGAGAGAGTAAACGAGTTGAAGAGGAACGCGACGGCAAACACCGTCGAGAATAGGCATGTTTAAAGGTGACCGAAGGAAGAAGGGACACAATGGAAAATAAGAATGACGAGGTCATTCATATGAAATATTGTAATAGAAACATGAATGAATAAAAAGTGTCTGTTTATTTTACAAACATTATGTTGATTATTGGAGTAAAGAAAGCATTTATGCCCATTCAATTAAATAAAAATAGGAATTTAAAAAGGGATCTTGAAGGAGAACAAGCTCTCCGAAAGATAGTTCTTGACAAACAACAAGCCAAGCGAAGGGAGAGGTTCACGAGACGTGCCGACAGACTACCAGAGGGGGCAAGTGAAGGTGACAGTCTAGAGGAACCTACCCAGGAGGATGACAGAAGTGACGACGAGGAGCTGTTGGAAGAAACACCAAGCTTGTTCGGGACCCTAACATTAACCCCAAGGACATAAGCCAGAAGGAAGGCTAAAGAGGAAGCCAAACAGAGAGAGTATGGGTGTGGAGTTGCCACCGAAAGTGTCAAAGTGACAGAAAGGCACAAGGATCACACCACTACCAGTAGTTTGGAAACATCAGTGAACCCTAAACACACATCTGGAGGATCGACGCCATCAGGACTATCCCAGCCTGTGGCACAGCCGGTACAACAAACACCTCCACCCCAACTAGCAACGCAACAGTTGGTACAGACCAACCGCCCACCACTGAAGATGAATATGGCCGGTAACAAGGAGAAGTTACCAAAATTCCATGGTGATGGAAAAGAGGATCTCGTTTGGCATTGCCGCACGTGCAGGACGATTTGGTCGGCGAATGGAGTCGCCGACCAAGATGAATGGATGAAATGATTTCCTGCAACCCTCTGAGGGGTAGCAATTGACAGGTACTCTGACTTAGACAAAATCAGAGTGACAACGTGGGACTTGTTACAAAAGGAATTTGAAAAAGAATTCAGGCTTCTCCAAGACAACAACGAAATTGTCTCCGAAATATACAGAACTAAGAAGGGAAAGAAGGAAACTGTATGGACTTATGGCCGATGGCTAAAAGAACTTGTTGGCAAAATGGAAAGTTAGCCAGCTGACGGTTTAAAGAAAAGATGGTTTGTCGAAGGGCTACAGTCACACCTATGGAGGAAGATGAAAATAGTTCCTCCCACCTCTTACGATGACGCATACAACTGGGCGATGGACCTGGAGAGCGAGCAAAAGACGTCAAAGAAAAAGAAGAAAAACCAGTCCTCTTCATTCGAGGAGGATGAGGACGACACTTCAAGAGACAAGAGCAGCAGTGACAAAGAAGCAAAGAAAAAAGTCACTGCACTACAGAAAGACATGGAACGAATGCTTAAGGAATTTAAAAATATGAAAGGTAGCTCTAGTAGAAATGAAGAAGGAGAGTTGTGGTGCACTGACTACAAGGAGGTCGGTCATACGAAGGGTGCATGCCCCAAGAAAATGTTCTGCGATATTTTCCAAATGGCAGGCCATTCCATAAAGGAATGTCCGTTCAACATGAAGACACGAGGCAACCAATAAGTCTTGTTCACGCAGGAACCGTCAACCTCCACAACCACGGGAAACACACAAAACATGGCCTCGTCGGGCGGCTACAGGAATAATAACTGTCATGGAGGAAGAGGAAACGACAACAATAACACCGACGGTGGTAGGAGTCGCATCTAATACGATGCCACAGGGAGGCCAATGATTCAATGTCGGGCATGCAGCCAATGGGGACATTTTGCGAGGGAGTGCCCGAAGGGGGAAAAGCCGCAATTCCTGTGCAAGTGGTGCGGGCCTGGAGACCACGACGAGATGAAATGCCCAAAACCTGGTGTAAACTCACTGAACATTGAAGGCAATGAAGAGGAGGTGTTGGTAGTTACCCGAGGGCAAGCAAAGAAGGGTACCTATCCACATCTTGAAACTGAGAAGAATAGAGTGCGAGAGGCTAAAGAAGAAATCAACAGAATAATGGCCGAATGGAAAGGGACGCACGACACCGCGAGAACCTCTCACGGCGGCCAGGCTGAACACAACATCCTAAGGCAATTAATGCAGATGAAAATCCCAGTCCAACTGGGAGACCTCCTTACAGCCATGCCATAGTTAAGAACAACTCTCCTTAACATAGTACCGACTCCTAATGTACCGACGACGACAGAAAAGGAAAAACCCTTTGGGAAGGGAAAATCTGTTGAGGACCCGATGTTGCTGGCACTCAACACGGGGAGGCACCCTACTATAATAGAGATGGGAATTCTCAGAAAAATACTGATGACCGCAATCATTGACGGGGGATCGGATGTCAATGTTCTACCCAAGGAAACATGGAAGAATCTGGGGCGACCAACACTGTGGCCGCCAACCTTCCAACTAGTAGGAGCGGACCAACATGGGATCAAACCCATAGGGACATTAATGGCATAGAGGGTCATGATTGGCACCCAACCATTCGTAATGGACTTCGTAGTCATTCCGATAATGAAGGGATACGATGTCCTCCTCGGGTGAGGATGGCTGGTACAAGCAAAAACCAAACATGACTGGAAACATAATGCAATTTCCATGGAGAGAGACGGTCAGAAGTTTACAATTGATTTGAGAAATCAATTAGTTAGTGAAGACCTGGCATCTTCCTCGGGTTTTGACAATGAAGAAGACGCCGACGAAGGAAGACAATGTATGGAGCCCAACAAGGAAGGGGTGCTTGAACTTGAAAAGTACTCAGAAGATGACCTAGATTCATTAAATGAGCTCTTCCATTGGCAGATGGAAGATTACAAAGTGTTTCTGTGCAACATGTTGCAAGTGGAGGAAGACCCCAACCAGTTTCCCCAGGAATACAAATAATTTAAAGAAGGAGAAGCCCATATAAAGGAGAATCCTACACATGAATTTGCCAAGGATGAACCAATCCAATACAAAGAAGAAAAGTTAAAGGAGATAAACTTGGGGGATGAGAAAAACCCAAAAATCATCCTAATGGGAGACGACACGAACCTAGTATTGAAGACAACAGCATTTAAAATCTTCACCGAATACAAAGATGTGTTCGCCTGGACCTACAAAGACCTGAAGGGTGTCCAGCCGGAGCTATGCGTACACAGGATCCCCTTGGTTCCAGGAGCCCAACCTGTGCGGAAGAGACCGTATAGAATGAACAAGAATTATGCAGCAAGAGTGGAGACAAAAATTGAATGGATGTTGGAAGCCGATATTATCTTTCGGGTTGATACAAGTGAGTGGGTCTCCCCCATAGTCATCTCTTTAAAGAAGGAGGCTGATAAGATCCACATCTGTGTAAATTGTTTATGCCTCAACGCAGTAACAATTAAGGATCCCTTCCCTATTCCTTTCACTGATAGCATATTGGAGGAAGTAGCAGGTCACAAGATCTATTCCTTTATGGATGGGTTCTCAGGATATAACCAAATATCCATAGCGGAGGAAGACAAATTGAAAACAACCTTTGTAGTGGAGGATGGTGTATACGCATACAATCAAATGCCCTTTGGCCTTTGCAACGCACCGGCTACCTTTCAACGGATTATCTTGCATATCTTTGACAATATGTCGAAGGGAAACTTTAAAGCATTTATGGATGATTGGTCCATATTTAGCGGGCAGGACAAGCACATTGCGGCTCTGGGCGAGTGTATGGAGGGATGTAGGCAAGCCCGTCTGGCACTTAACCCGAAGAAGTGTCGGTTCATGGTACCCCAAGGGAAGTTGCTCGAACACATCGTATGCAAAGAAGGATTAAAAACAGACCCAGACAAGGTACGGGTAATCGTTGAAATGGAGGCCCCAACGGACGTGACCGGCGTAAAATCTTTTCTGAGCCACATCAAATACTACCGCCGATTCATCAAGAACTTTGCACAAATATCATATCCGATGGATAGGTTCACGACGAAGGGAGAGCCATACGTTTGGACGAAGGAGCAGGAGGAAGCTTTCCAAAATTTGAAAACAAGGTTTTTGGGCACCCCAATTCTTTCATTTCCCAATTGGGACAAAGAATTTCATGTACACGTGGACGCATCAAATTATGCCATCAGAGCCACCTTGGCTCAGGAAGGCGGGCATGGACTAGATCATCCTATATACTTCGCAAGCAGATTGTTGTCCAATGCTGAGAAGAATTACAGCACCACAGAAAGGGAGGCCCTCGGGATGGTTTATTCTGTTCAGAAATTCAGACACTATCTACTAGCCACACCATTCATCTTTTATGTGGATCACCAGGCTCTCATGTACCTGGTCAACAAAACTATTATCCAAGGAAGAGTGATCCGATGGCTCCTCTTACTACATGATTTCACATTTAAGATTGTGGTACGGCAAGGACGTAGCCACGTGATCACTGACCAATTGTCATGGATCAAGTCTGGCGAGCCACCTTTGGGAGTAAACGATGATTTTCCAAATGCACATCTATTTCATATTGTCATACTCCCTAAGTGGTATACAAGTGTAGGGGAATATTTCTCCACAGTTGGGTTCCCTCCAGACATGCTCCCAGGAGAACGAAGGAAGTTAGTCCTTAGAAGTAGGAATTTTCAATTAATCAATGGATTGCTCTATAAAATGGGGCCAGATCAAGTACTGAGGCGATGCGTGATGGAGGAGGAAGTACTAAGTGTACTAAGGGAAGCCCACGAAGGACCAGCTAGAGGGCACATGGGTCCGGATACGATAGCAAGGAAGGTACTTTTAGCTGGCTTATGGTGGCCAACAATATACAATGATGCTAGAGAATGGGTGGTGGGATGTGATACTTGTCAGCGTGCAGGAAAACCGCTTAAACAAGATTTTATGCCCCTCAATCCCTCCCGTGCCCAGGAGCTATTTGAAAGATGGGGGCTCAACTTCGTGGGACCTCTAAAAACTAGTTGTGTTCGATAATGTCGATATATTGTGGTGGCCACCGAATACTTAACCAAATGGGTCGAAGCATGCGCCTTGGCAGATAACTCAGCATTAAGCACCGCCAAGTTCATTTATGAACAAATAATAACAAGGTATAGCATTCCAATTCAATTAACGAGCGACAAAGGTGGGCATTTTGTCAATCACATTATTAAGCTTCTAACCACCGAGTTCAAAATTTTCCATACACTGTCGAGTCCATATTATCATCGGGCGAATGGTCAGGTTGAGGTAACAAATAAGATATTAGTAGGGGTTATTTATAAGTCATGTGGAGTTGAAGGTGAGGACTGGGAGGAAAGGTTACCATCAGCGTTATGGGCCTACCGTACTTCTTACAATGTAACCACAGGGAAGACACCTTTCCAGCTTATGTACGGATAAGAAGCAGTGGTACCTGCAGAATTCATGGTTCCTAGCCTATGGATAGCCATTGAAAATAAACTAGGCGACATGGAGAGTCTGAGGGAGAGACTTTATGCATTGAATAAGCTCGATGAGAAAAGAGCCATGGTCCAGTGGGCAACGGACATAGCGCAACAGCGAAGGAAACTTTGGCATGACAAACACCTTAGAAAGATGCAGTTTATACCCGGACAGTTGGTGTTAAATTTTAATGGGCGGAATGAAATTAAACCGGGCCAATTTAAAGTTAAATGGCTAGGGTTGTACAAAGTTTGGGAAGTCGCAGCGAATGGAGCAGTAAAACTATGGACACTTGATGAGAGAGAGATCCTCGATGCTGTCAATGGCTCCAAACTAAAAGTCTACCACCAAAGGCATGAAGGCCGGGATCGTCAAACTGGCCTCTTCGATTTAAAAATTTTTTTTTTTTAAATTTTTTAAAATTTAAAAAAAAAAAAAAGTGTTACCGCACGGTGGCTTGGTCACCGCACGGTGGCTTGGTCACCGGACGGTGGCAAGTCACCGCACACCAAGTGTCGGGGGAGAAAGCATAAAGCCATAGGCAGAAACAAAATTAAAAATGGAACGAAGTATTGCGCAGAAGGGAACAAAGAAAATCACGCTGAAGGGAGGAAAGAAAAAATAGCAGCTGGGAAAATACAATATGCGAGGAAGATAAAAGGTCTAAGCCCGTGGGAGAAGAAAGACCTATTGCACCAGACAGGAAGGAAGGGAGGACAAAACAAAATGCAGAGGGCAGAGGATAAGGGAGCTGGTTGTAGCATCTTCATGCGCTACAACGTGCGTGACGCCTCCACTCGTGGCCGGTCCCTTGTGGCGTATTGCTTTATCGTGAAATTGTAAGCGCGAGCGTATGGGTTTGAATTCGGTCGTAGAGGGGCGGAGGTAGAAGAAGGAAAAATGTAGATTTGGGGAGCATCTACAACAAAAGAAAAATAGTGAGGGTTCCACAAATATTACCAGAAAAATTGAAGTGCGACGTTAAAAAAAAAATAAAAAAAAAAATAAATAAATAGTGAAGTGGTTAGATTTTTTCAGAGCAAACCCTAACCATTTTTGGCAAAATAGTTATGGAATCTGCGGGGAAAAGGAGATGGAAGGCTCAGTTGGAAAACAATTTGGACAATGAGAAGAAGGTAAGGGTTTTGCCCTTCGGAATACAGGTGGCCGGAAGCATGGGAAAAGGCAAAGCTACGTAGAAGGAGCAAGTAACTTATGAATCTATAGCGTTCGAGGGTCTCAATGGATTGGAGTGCCAGAAATGGTGGCAGGAAACACTGAACATAGATGAAGTAAAGAAGTTATTGAAGCATGCGGGTGTGCATTGGGCAATTCAGATGCCCTTGTTTCCTATTAAAAATTTTGAGCCCACATTGCGGGTAATGGTGAATACCTATGACAGGCACACACGGAAAAGCACATTTGAGTACAGGAAACACGTGGTTACGGTTTCTTTTGGTCCAACAGATTTCACCCGTGTGTTTGGCATTCCTGGATGGAATGGGTAGAAGATCGAGATTAAAAAACATAAGATGACGAAGGAGCGGAAAGAATTATGGATCCACCGCATTTCCCGAACCCTTACCCAAGCTGAGCTAGATTCTATAGTACGGGCGACCAAGAGCCGTGGCATCAAGAAAGAGTTCATCATCGAGGGTCCGTGGCGTTGCATCTTGGATGTTATGAAGAGCAGACTCACTGGCGTGATTAGGGCATCAGACATCACCCTTCCACAGATTGTCCACATGAACAGCGTGATGAACGGCGTGGTCTACGATTGGGCAACTGTGTTATCGGATAGGATGTACGAATTCATGACCTTGCAGCATCGTACATTCCACATGCCACACCATACCATTGGATTGTTTCTAGAGGCTACATTGTCCATTCCGCTAGACAAAATGGAATTGGCACCTCAAGGGAAGCTGGCAATCGGCGAGCCCCCTATTTTTTACTAGAAATACTTGGACACCGGTGGGATGACAGCAGGCTAGAAGAGGCCACGAAGGGTCATAAAATCTGATCGTGAGGACAACGGTAGAGCGACCACCATTGAGGGTAGTGACTCAAAGGCCACAGAGAGTGATTCGGTAGGGGAGGAGGCCGTAGTGAGGTTTGTGTCACCTCTCTTATCATCTTCTACAAAACTGGTTCCCTCAGCGACACCCCTTAAAGAGGGAGTTTTCAAGTCTGAGGTTGCCAGAAGTACAACCAGGGATCAGCCAGTTGGACGAGGACAGATTGGGTTAGCGGCAGTTCAGGCTCACACCATCATCCATGTGGACAGTGATCCCCTCGAGGATCCACCACCATCAACCGGTCCTTCGAAGAAGACTATGAGTTCCTAGCTCCAGAAGAAATTTGCCATGACAGTTGTAGAACCCACAGGGGTGGCCATTCTATCTCCCCATCGGGAGGTACTATAGGAGGAAGTGCCTTGAGAGGTACAGGATTTGGGGGTTACAGTGGCCCAGGACTTATAGCCTACCAACCCACAAGGTGGGGACACCATTGGAGAAGTAGCGGATGTGCATGAGGAAGGCACTATAGGTGAGCTAGGAGGGGCAGGGCATGACGCCATGGATGTTTTGATGACAGATAGGGCTGAGCAATTGGCCGACCAAAGAAAAAAGCCAGAGGATGGTGATGTGGAGGCATTGTTGGCTGACCTAGTAGTCTAAGGGCGTTTGATGGTGGCCTTAGGAGAGGCTCGGGCCCTAAAGGTCATGACTTCCGAGTTGCAACGTCTTTTGAGTTTTATGTAGCACGAGTGCCCACGCGTCTTTGGAGAGTGTTTTGGACAGGGGTCGTGGCCTGGTGGAGAGACACAGGAGATGTGGGAGGCTTGGTCTCTTCCAATGCCAATGACTGAGAGTGCGGTCCAAGGTATCACTCACCAGATTGAGCAGGTGTTCCGCTAGGGTTACTATGTCTCGGCTAGAAGGGAAACTGCATTGGTTGCTTTAGAGAGCGCTCAGGAGGAGCTGGCTGCCAGGCTAGCAGTAGTGGAGCGAGACTTAGCCCTACAAACACAGGGGATGGAAGCAGAGAAGCCATCCCACCTCGCCTTAGAGGGGAGACTGGTGAGGGTGACAGAGATGTTTGAGCAACAGCTCGCTACAGCTACTTCTGAGAGACAACTTGTGGAGACTAGCTTGGTTGTGTCCCGACAGGTAGTTGAAGAACAGCTAAAGGACCTTTAGGAGGCCGCAGTGATGGTCAAGTCCACACTTGAACTTCAGTCAGTTACAGAGCAGCAGTTGACAGCACAGACAACACAGGTGTATGAGTTGCGTTCTTAGTTGGTCCAGCCGGCCTCTTCTGCTGCGGATCACCCATCCTCTTCAGGGATGCTTCCTCAGCCCCCTACTTCTACTTCTTAGTTTTGGTTGGGTAGTTCATCCTTCCTATTTTGTTGTTCTGTCCCATACATTTTGTTGTCGTCCGGAGATGACTTTTCTTTAGGGGGGATGATGTTAGCCGTATATCAGATGTTAGTTGGGTATGCGCCGACGGTACTTAGTTACTACCGTCGGTTAGTTACTTTCAGCAGTTGGGAATGGGTGGCGACATTTGTTCGCACCGTTTTAGGTTTTATATATACATTGTATTTGCTAAGTTGAAGGCATCATGATCTAGTTGCTATTGTAAAGGTACTTTAGTTATGAATGATCAATAAACACTGTTATTATATACTTATATTTCCTGAAACGTCTATGCTAAAACTAGGTTACCCTAGTGGGTAAACATTATTCACCTAATTACGCTTTACTTAAGCTTACTTAGGATAATGCATACATAGTAGTTTGTGTTAGAGACACCTAGGAGTTTTCACATTTATTTACACATAGTGTAAAATAAATTCCACTTTAGGCGGTGATGGTTGTTATGACATTCCACTTTATGTGTTGTCTCCACCTTTAGTGCACTTATCACTTTGTCATCCTCCACATGTTGCACATACTTCATTGCATAATGGAGGATGATCCACCTTTGGTGGGCATGTGATTCCACCTTACATGGGTGATAACTAATTTGCTCCTTATCATAGTCTCTTCTTGCCTTGCCTATATAACCAAACACATCTATATTGTAAATCAAGCCATCAATATTGGTATTGTAATCTAGTTTCTCATGTCTATTAGCAATATTATCATTCTTGCATCTTGTTTCAATTGTCTTTCATTTCTCTTGTGGAAGTTATCATGGTATTTCATTTGATCCTAGGGATGTTGTAGAGTCGCCTAAAACTCTAACATGGTATCAGAACAATCTAGGTGTGAAGCCTTCTTCTCAAGAGTAGAAAATTTAGCTTGATTTGATTGTGGGTGCAAAATAAGACAATTTGGGCATCACCATTTCAAGCCATATGGCCCATGTGTGCAACCCAGTATGATCATTCAAAATATATCTCTTTTATCCTACACTTTTAGTTTTATTCGCAAATTCTTTTTAGTTTATTTTCCTTGCAAAAAAAATATTTTTGAGGTGCAATGTCTCTATAGTTTGTGAGACATTTTATAGTTTTATTCGCAAATTCTTTTTAGTTTATTTTCCTTGCAAAAAAAATATTTTTGAGGCGCAATGTCTCTATAGTTTGTGAGACATTTTACAGGCGTGAAAGGTCGGATCCATACACAAAACTGATTTTTTCTCAATTCTGTATTAACCGTACAGTCTACAAAAATTAGAAACATCATCGCAATATAATTCCCGTCAAGCAAGCTCTTATCAAGCACCAACCCATTTGCCTCAACTCGCGGTGACCAGAATGATTTATAAAAATAAAGAAAGTTTGTTAAACTACTTCCATGTGGGACTAAAATCCCAAGGGGATCTGCCACTAGCGGCTTCCACTGTCATGAAAAAGGAGATCAAGTCACACAGTTTATATAGTTACATGCAACTTCTGTGTATTTCACCACACAACCAAACTCATTGCGCCACACAATAGCTACAAAGAACGTGTAGCAAACACCAACTCATGCACACACATTTACAATTAGATCCAGTCAACACACAAAAACTAGCCACTGTATGACACGTATCACAAACACCATGTCATCCCTGCCAACTCCACATCACACAGTTAGTTAAACAAACCACTCATGTAGTGACACATGGCATATTGAACACGTCATCATACAATCAAACCACAAACGTCACATGTGACATCATCTTTGAGAATGAATAATTTTGACACTCATTTGCCCATCATATTATTAAGGTTATTTGCTTTCTGTAATGACCATACAATTGTCAAATTTAACATACTAGTTTGCTGACATCAACAAGGTTTGAATATTATGCCCCCTTCACAATTTGAGTTTTTAGTTTTGCAGGTCAACTTTGAAAGCCCATAACTTGCTCATTTTGACTTTTTTTTTGAGCAATTTATTTTTAAAAAATTGGGTAAAAAATTGGAACTTCACAAAGGTTGTACTTTCCTTTTTTTTGGGTGCGTAGAGTGTTTAGAATTCTTAATTTTTTATGGTTGTACCTGTCCAATCCTATATCCTTCAACTTCCAAAGTTCCATTCAGGCTCATACAAACAAATTTTTAGGTGTCATTTTTATTTGAAAGTGCATAACTTTTTGTCTTCTCATTTATGCTATCATATTGTAGCCATTGCGAGTGGACATATCGCTTTCAACATTTGGCCTAGTTTGGCCTATTTTGACACTTGTATTTTCCTCTATCTTTGTGGGATCTTATGTATTGTTCATTAGAGTATGATATAGCCTAATTTTAATAGTTGTAAATATGGAAAGCAAAAGTCCACTTTGCCTTGTTTTGCAAAGTACATGGGGTGATTAGTTGTTGATCTCAATTCATGATATGATAAGTGTATCATTAGTGTAATCATGGGTTATGCAACACATCCTTCTATAATAAATTTGACTATGGGTAATTATGAGTCATGGGAAAAAGGAATCATCACACATTGTAGAAGGCTTAATCTCTTGCCTCATCTTTATTGACTCATTCCTGATCCAAAGTCATAGTGGAAGCAATATGTTTGGGGAAATAAGAATGATCATATCGTAGATTTGACTAGTAGTAGCATCAGTTCATGTCTCTTCCATGACATCTACCCCAAGTTCACATGTATTCAGTGCCCACACATAGTTTGAAATATTATTTGGAAGATTTTTGGAGATCCACATGTTCCTCCATTCCCAGATGATCCTGTTTCATATTGTCTCCTTCCACTTGATGATATCGATAATATTCCCTTTGATGATGATAGCTTAGAGGAGATTAAAATTTTTGAAGCACTTGAGAGTTATGATGATCTAGTGACTCCACCTATAGCTCCTACTCCTGTTGAGATCAGACATTTATCCCTTATTGGTGATTTCATTGAGTTACTGCAAGAAGTATGTACTTGTCTTCTTGATCGAGATTCCTACTTTCCATGCACTGGTTCATTGTTTATGGAGTCTCACATTTTAGATTTGGGAGACATACTTGAGGGTATTACTATTCTATTTGATGAAAACTTCATCACAGTTGGAGAATCTTCTACACTGTCTTTAGAGATTAGCATTCACGAGTCTCTACCTTCACATGATATGTCACTTTTCTTGGTTTAGTTTGATCATTCTTATGTGATGGAGACTCCTAATCAGTTTTCAGAGTCATCTATCTTATTTGATGATAGTTGTGGCAACAATGTTGTCACTTCTTCTTTGTCTTTGGAGCTTGTTCACAATAAATTTCTATTGGTTCCTTGTTTGTCACCTGCTACTATGATTGGGCATGTTCTTGATTGGTTCATTGCATCTTCATCATCCAAGAACAAGTCAACAGATGAATAGATTTCAAAGACAACATAATCATAGTAATTTGGATTTCTCCTTCCTAATTCCTATCTAGAATGGGAAGCATTCTTGCATTTGTGCTTCGTCTATCTTCTTCCTAAGGGGAGAAATATTATTTTTAGGAATTGGAATATGTTTTGCCTTCAAGAACTTGCCATTTTTTTAGGATATTGTTCATTATGGGAGGGGATATCACGTCTCCTTCTTTCCTTCTTATTAAGGGATACTTGATGCTATTTACATGATGTATGTAGTCCTTGAGGGATATTGAGTCCTTCATCTATGCATCTTGTTTGTTTTCATCTCTCTTTGGAGGGGAGTTTTTTCCCACGTGGTTTTCTCCTTTTCTCCACTTTATGAGATATTGCATTACATTTCATATTGTACATGGGTACCTAGCATGGCCTAGTAACTGGCACCCATCTTACATTGTGAGTTTAAGTGCACTCCCAACCTAAGTTATACTTAAGGGGAGGGGGGGGGTATTGGTGTAATTAATTATTCACCTAATTACACTTTACTTTAGCTTTCTTAGGATAATGCATACATAGTAGTTTTCTTTAGAGACACCTAGGAGTTTGCATCTTTATTTTTATATAGTGTTGGAGAAATTACACTTTAGGTGGTGATGGTTGTTATGACATTACACTTTGTGTGTTGTCTCCACCTTTAGTGCACTTATCACTTTATTATCCTTCACATGTTGCACATACTTCATTGCATAATGGAGGATGATCCACCTTTGGTTGACATGTGATTCCACCTTGTGTGGGTGATAACTTATTTGCTCCTTATCATAATCTCTTATTTCCTTGCCTATATAAGAAAATATATCTACATTGTAAATCAAGCCATCAATTATGGTATTGTAATCTAGTTGATCATGTCTATTAGCAATATTATCATTATTGCATATTGTTGCAATTGTATTTCCATTCTCTTGTGGAAGTTATCTTGGTCTTTCATTTGATCCTGGGAGTGTTGTAGAATCACCTAAAACTCTAACAAAAAAATTCATGCTAACTTAGGTAAGATGTCCTATTAGGAATTCATTTAAACTTACCTACACACCATGGGTTGATCCAAGAAGCCTTGTAAAAGGTGGTTTCCCCTCCTTTCGCTACACCAAATGAATTTATGTTCTCACAAGGTGAAATTACTTCTATGTATGTCAAAATGATCTTCTCATGATCACCCCTTGTATTCATGAACATAAGATAAGAAATACCTTAATTGATAATGGATGAGACCTTGATGTTTGTAACATTGACTTATTACATAAGATTAATTGAGATACTTTCCTCATTCAACCCAATTCTCTCTATGTTTGTGGCTTTGATAATGTTGGTAGAGAATCACTTGGCATAATCATATTACCTATTACTATATGAACTTGACTTTACTCATGCCTATCAATGGCATGCTTGATACTCTTAGTTAGAATCTTCTTCTAGGTGGACCATGGATTCATGCTAGGAAAGGAATTCCTTTTACCCTTCACTGCATAATGAAATTCATACATGAAAATGATCTCCACACATTCATGGTTGATTCTAATTCTTATAATGGTGTTCAAGATGAAGTAGGATATGATGAGTATCTTTCTTTAACACTATGATTTCGTCTACAATGAAGTCTCCTATCAATGATGTAAGTTGTTAGATAAAAGTTGGGGTCCATTCGACTTTACATGTGGTTTTCATGGAGACTACGAGGTTCCCCAATTCAAGTATGAAGCCTTGAAGGCGCTTTGTATTCATTTATCAAAGCTTCTTATGAATCCATTCCAACCTCCTCCTCTTCCAACACATGTATCAATGATGATTGGGGCTTTGTATACTTCAAACCAATTAAAAATAAGAGTGATACATCTCCTCCCAACATATCAACATCTACTAGGACTCCTACATATGATTTGGAAAAATGATATGTAGTTCATTTTTAAATCCTTTCTAAACACAGATACAATGTACATGGTTTAGGATGCACGCAAAAAATTATTAAGGATCGCGAGAAAGCTACATCACTATTTTATAAAGAGGGATTATGTTTCCAACCTCCTCCTTCATTGACATCTCTTATCCCATTGTTTGACACATCTGTATCTTCTTCTCCCAAATTTTCTTCTAAACAAGGCAATATTTTGTTTGACCTTATTCAAGACAAATTAATTACTCTCTTTGCCTAAATGAAGGAGAAAATCTAAACAAAATATTGAAAATTATTTTGTTCATGTGTGTCATTGGATGGATAAACATTCCAAAAATGAATGTCAAGCTTTGGAGTGTAAAATACAATAATTCAATAATTATGACATCGTTCACATAGCGAACAAGTGACATCTTTTTCATGTCCATTCTATTTTTTTTTATGTCTAATTATGTTTCTCCTCACTATGTGACATTGATAGTATTAGGAAAACTTGTCTCAACCTTACATTTACATAGGGTCACTATTTTTAGTAAATTTGTTCTTTTGAGCATAAGTTGTCCCTATTCTTTCCTCGAAGGTTCAGTTTGGATAGATAAGCATGCAAGTAATTTTTCATTTCAAGACCATGTTCGGTTTTGAAGATATTAATTTTTTTCATTTTAGAAATTATCAAAAAATTCTTTCAACCTCAGTTTTGAAGGCTTTCGAGGTTCCAAAATGGGCTGAAAATATGGGTAAATGATGTAGCATTTAGAAGGTGATAGAGCTCACAAGTTTTCCAATGCTTCAAAGAATTTGTCAATCAAAAACTTGGTTCAAAAGTTATGGACTCCCCAATTTGGGTCTCCTGAAATAGGAAATATAAAAATATGTCGAACACAAAAATGAGTTGTAAAAGCGAGTTATACATTATGGTTTGTACTGACACATCATATGGCATTTTTGATTAGAGATAAAGTGGGCATCGACTTATAGGTGGTTTTTATGGCATGATTTTGTAATATTGTTGCACAGTTTCTTGTATTATATCTCTTATATATTATGTGTGTGAGATGGAGGGTGTGTGTAAGAGTCATATAGCTATCTAGTTACCTCTAGATCTCTAGTTGGTGATATTCCTGAGAGAAGCTTTCTCTACAAGTATATTTTAATATGTTATTAGTTTTTGAATAACATATTGGACACCTTTTAGAGTGTGGATTATTTAAATCTTGAAATGGTTTTCCCCATGTAAATTGTTGTGTTGTGTTATACATGTTATTATTGTTATTTGTAATAAGTTTCTGTAACTATTATAAAGATTTGAGAAAATGTTTACATTACCCTCTCCTCAATAATAGTGAAGGAAGTTGTTTTTCTATTTAATTTTTTTACAAGTGGTATCAGAGCTTGATCACTTTTGGTTTTAGTTGTGGGTTTTTGGTTTTTTGAAATAATCAAGATTTGAGTGGGAGCTTATGTAGAAGATACTTTGTGATCTTGTTGCAAGAATTTTCAGATGTCCAGCTCATTAGGGAGAATAAAGGTGGATAAAATTTCTAGAAATAATTTTGACATGTGGAAGCTAAAGATTGAGAATTTTCTAATAGATTGAGATCAATGGGAGGTTGTTGATGACACTATTATGAGACCTACAAATCCAGATGTAGCTGCTAAATATGTTGTTGTGGATTGCAAAACCACAGGTCTAATCAAATTGTGTTTGGCAAACTATAATAATCAATGTCCATGAAGAGTCCTCTGTAAAGATTTTATGGAAGATGCTTGGTGAGATGTATCAAGAAAAATATTTAGTAAATAAGACATTATTGAGGAATAAGGTATATTCCTTACGACGAGAGGAGCGTGGAAAAATTATAGACAACCTAGAAGCATTCAATATGTTGGTAAATCATTTGGCATCTATTGGTGTCAAAATGGATGAGGAGGAGAAATGTCAGATCTTGCTTTATTCTTTGCTTGGTTCATAAGATTCTCTTGTTATGGCCATTGACAATACTTCTATTGTTTCAAGGATAGAAGATATGGTGGGTTGTTTTATTTCTAAATAAATAAGGAGGAAGGTATTAGTTAGTTCCAAGGAAGCTCTAGTTGTTCATGGAAGACCTAAAGAAAAAGGTAAGAAGAATTATAAGCATAGTAAATCAAAATCTAGATCAAGATCTAAATCTCATAAAAAGTCCAAAGCTATTTGTTGGAGTTGTGGTATGCCTCGATACATCTGAAAGGATTTCAAAGAAGAAAACAAGAAGAAAAACAATATATTGGATTCTGATTTTAAGTTTGAGAAGGAAGATGGTGATGTGCTCATTGCAGCTTTGGCCACTCATGCATGTGATGATGCATTATTTAAATGACTCGTGTGCATATTTTTATATGATATGTAATAAAATTTGGTTGTATAAATATGAAGAATTTTATGGAGGTAAGGTGTACTTGGGTGATAATTCTCATTTAAATATTGTTGGTCATGGTAAAGTTAAAATCAATTTTCCAGGTGGTAGAATAAGAAATATTAATGGTGCATTGCATCTCTCTGGTCCGATATAAAATATTTTACCTGTGAGAAAAATAATAGATTCAGATATGTAGGTAGTCTTTTTTTATGTAGAATGCAAAATGGTGAGAGGTGCTATGGTGGTTTCTAGAGGTGTCAAAATTAGCACTTTGGATAGGCTGGATGCATACACTACTGAGTGTAATAGTACTTTTGTGAAGACTAAATTTAAGGGTACTTTGTTGAAAAAGGTGAGGGTTTCACCTTTAGTAGATGGTCATGGATTTTTTTTATCAAGGGGTTTTTTTTCTTCTAAATCAAAGTTACATGTAGATAATACTATGTTATAGCACCATAGACTTGCATACATGGGAGAGAAGGATCTAAGGTACTTTAAAAAGAAAAACCTCGTTGAAGATTTCAATGATTGTAATCTTGATTTTAATGTTTGTGAGCATTTCATTTATGGAAAATAAAACCATGTTCAATTTTACTTGAGTTCTCATTAATCTTGTGGTGATTTGGATCTTATCCATTTTGATGTGTTTGGTCCTATAGATGTTCCTTCGATTGAAAAATCCACATATTGTGTTTTATTTATTGTTGATTAGAGTAGAAGGGCATGTGTATATTTATAAAGGGTAAATATGATGTTTTTAGTTGATTTAAATAATTTAAAATGGTTCAATTGCAGACTAGAAGGAAAATAATTTATTTGAGGAGTAAAAATGGCAGTGAATTTTTCTCTAATGATTTTGAAATAGATTTTGTAAAGATTGTGACATTCATAGACAACAGACAACTCAGTATTCTCCACATCAGAATAGAGCTGCCGAAAGTATGAACATGACATTGATGGAGAAGGCTAGGAGTATTTTGAGTGGTGCTAACTTAGAACAAAGGTTTTGGGATAAATTTATTGCCACATATTGCTACCTAATTAACATGTCTCCTACATTATCTCTTGTTGATAAAACACCTATGAAGGCATGGTCAGGTCATAAGCCTTCATTGAACCATCTTAGAGTTTTTGGCTATGAGGCATATGCATGTGTGCCAAAGGAGAAGAAAAAAAAGTTGGAGAATAAAGTTATGAAACATATCTTCATTGGTTATAGTAATGGTGTGAAAGGATACAAGATTTGGGACCCTATTGCACATAAGGTAATGCATAGTAGAAGTGTTATTTTAAGAGAAACTAAGCCTTCTTCTGCTACATTGTAGTCTGAACAAACTAAAAAGAAAAATGTGATTCAACTGCCTTCTACACCTAAGAAATTTGAATTGAGGCCCCTAGATAGACAAGTCAAGGAGAGCTTATATAGATCTAAAACTTTGGAAGATGACAAATAACCTCGAACTCAGTTTGTTCAAAGGTCTACAAGGTAGATAAAACCACCTGAAAAGTATTCTCCCAATGATTGGAGATGTATTTTTTCTTTGATTACTAGCATGGATGAGCCTAGATCTATAGAAGAGGCATTGGGTATGAATGATGTAGAATCCTGGAAGACTTTTATGGATGAAGAAATGCCATATTTGAAAAATAATGATACATGGGATCTTGTACCATTTCTTAAATGACACAAACCTAATGGTTGCAAATGTATGTTCAAGAAAAATATTGCTTTAGATGGAATAATTGAGAAGTATAAAGCAAGGTTGGTTGTGAAAGGATACTCCTAGGTTGAGGGTGTTGATTATAGTGAGATATTCTATCCTATTGAAAAAATAGAATCTATTATATTTTTATTTTTTATTGCTATTGCTTGTGATTTAGAGGTTGAGAAAATAGGTGTGAAAATTGCTTCCATTCATAGTTATTTGAAGGAGGATATTTACATAACACAACCAAATCGCTACATGGTAAAATATACAGGTAATTTGGTTTTCAAATTAAAGAAATATTTGTATGGCCTCAAGCAGAGTCCTAGGATGTGGTGCCAAAACTTTGATACATATGTATTGAGTTTGTGTTAGAAATTAATCTTTCCCTGGTGAAATATGTAATTAAATGATAAACCAGTGTATCCTATATTGTATTTGTCCTCTAGTCCAAGTAGGAGGACATGTCAATTTTTCGCAATTTCTTTAATAAGGAAATTAGATATTCCTCCTTAAGGGGAATCTCACATTTGACACACACTCAATGTGAATGTGGCATTCATAGAAGATAAGAGTTACATGCAAACTCCTCCACTCATCTCTATTTAAGAGATGCCTCTACACACACTTGCTCAATAATCTTCTCTATTTTTCTCACTTCTCCACACATTCTCAAACTTGCTCTCATTATTGTAATGAGATTATTTCTCTCATTCTCTCTTTTTCTTTAGGATTTGTGCCTCATTCATATTATACACAAGGGTTTTTTTGCCTTTCTTTTTCCCCTTTCAAAATCCTTGAGTTCTTGTGTTGGTCTTGGAGCATTTTGTTGAATTTTGGTGTTTGATCTATTGAAGGAAAATCTCTCTCTCTCTCTCTCTCTCTCTCTCTCTCTCTCTCTCTCTCTCTGTATTTGGTAAAACTCTTCCTTTTGCACTCTCTCTTGGATTCTTTCCTTATCTCTTTTCCATTTTATTTTATGTTTCTAACATGATATCAGAGATGGTTTAATCCTTGTTTTGAGTGTTGCATGCAGGAATGGTTGAAAGATATCTCCATTGAGGAGAATAAACCAAATTTTTTGTTGATCTAACTCTTGTTTGCAGGGATTTATTCATTCTTTTTGCAAATCTAAATCATTCATATCTATTTCAAGTTTTTTTAAAAGTACTAATCACTCCCTCTGTCAGGAAACCGCAAGGGAAGATTTTAGATTTGAATGTTCTATTTTTTTTTATCATTAAATCGATATTTAAATTTGATACTAATCACTCCCTCTGTTGGGCAACTGTAACAGTTTTTCTTGTTCATGAAGTTTCATTCATTTATATAACTTTTTTTTCATTTTTAGCAGATCTATCAATTTTCTATATATTTGTTTATCTAATTTGTTTGTTGCAAGATTTACATTATATCTCATATTAATATGTTTTTATTACATCTCTGATTCTATATATCTCTGCAGGTTTAAATATATATATTTCTCTGATCTTTGCCTTCTCGCAGGCTTCTATAGTTTTTTTTTAATATTTCTCTGGTGGTTGCAGACATATCTTCTTATCTTTTCCTTTCTGCTCCTTATCATTCTGATCTTAGCACTTTGGTTTAGATTTATGTTCCTTCCTTAGTGCAACATTCTTCATTGTGTATCTGCCTTTGGATTAGTGATTTCATTCCCTTCTTTGCGCTAACTCCTTCTTTCTCCCAAAGCGTAACCAACAACATTGTAAAGCATAGTCTTAGCTCTTTACATTGCACATCTTTTTTTATACTTTTGTTAGCCATTTGATTTCATTCCCTCCTTTGCGCAGCTTTGGTAATACATTGCACTACTTTTTAATACATTGGTTATACTTTGCGCAACTTATCTTTATTTTTATTACTCGTAGCGCAACTTTCCTCATCCTTGCGCAACTTCCCCATCCTCCCTCCCTTCCATCTCTGCTCCCACCTCCCCTCCTTGCGCTGATTCTCCTGCGCAGCTTTCAACTTTTGTCTTAGTCTTGCGCATCATTGTCTTTGTCTTTAGCTTATCATTGCACAACATTTGTTAAATTTATTAGTATCAATCACTTTGCGCAACAACACTCCTTGCTTGCGCAGCTTGTCTGTTTGCTTGGAGGGAAGTTCTTTGTTTTAATTCTTGCACTCTCAGTGTAACTCTCCTTTGCTTGTGTAACGTTTATTTCTTGCACTTATTTTGCTAACGTCGCTGATCTTTTTACTGGTTTATTCTTGGATATAAACATATCTGTAATCATTTCTTTGACAACGTTTCTTATCACACTTGGCAGAGAGAATTTTCTCATTTTTTGCAGGAGAATACTTTGATCTCTTAATTATTTATATGGTTTATCTAATTCTAGCTCTAGTTTGAACAATTCCTTTAGTCTTTGACTCATTTATTAATTATATAAATTTGGTCAAATCTTTATTTTAATCAAAACATTTAAACGTTAAAACATTTTTTCAGTTTAATATTTTTTAATATTGCTTTAACCCTATATCTATTATATCAATTCTAACATATTTCAATTGCTATTTCATTAATTAATTGCAATTAAAATTTGTTCCTTCATTTAAACTAAAATTTTTATTTTTTTTCATATTATTATTTAACCATTCAAATTATGAATTACATTAATTTAAATTTATTTTTCTTGATCCTTATCAGTATATATTCATTGTATTCCACTTTGTTTAAGTTAATTTGATCATCTCTAATCATGTCTACTCTAATTCTAGAAATTAAACTCAATCATTCTAACTATCATCAGTGGAAGACTCATGTTTCCTTTCTATTCTGTTTTAATTATTTACTTGAATTTGCTATAGATGCTTCTATTGAATCGACTTCCTCTACTTCTCAAGAAGACAAAGATGCATGGAAAACTAAAAATGAAGAATCTCTTGGATTGATTGGTCTCTCAATTGTTCCTGATCTCTATGTCTTAATTGGACATTGTACCAAAGCCCATCAAGTGTGGGACATTTGCAATAGACGCATGATAGCTCATCTGAATCGCGAAAGATTCAACTCCAAGAAAACTTGGAGGACTTGAGGTATACTGATTTTAAAACTATGGATGAATTCTTACTCAAGTTTGATGCTATTAAAACTCAATTAAGTGGTGTTAATGTTACTTTAACTAATATTAGACTAATTACTATCATTTTAAAGAAATGTCTTCGTAAAGAATTTCAACAATTTATTACTAACGTTCATTCTCAACTTGCTATTCCTAGTTTAGCTCCGCATTTAACTTGTGCTAATTTTCAAAATTTATTGCATCAAGAGGAGGCTAAATTATTGCAATTTGGTACTATTAAATAATTTGAACATGTTTTTGTGTCTAAATCTCAAATCAAAATAATAAGTCACATATTAATCATCATAACAATAATTATTCCAATAACAACAATAATTATCATAGTAATTATTCAAATAATAATAATCATAATAATAGTTATTCTAATAATAGGTCTAATTCTAGGCCATCATACAATAATAATAAGAATAATTACAATAATCAACAAAATAGGAAACCACATTGTACTTATTGTGGAAAATATGGTCACCTAACTAATGTTTGTTTTAAAAAGCAAAATGATAAGAAGCCCATGAATAACAATAATCAAAATAACTTCAAATCTCAAGGTAATCAATCTCGTCATGCTTTTACTATTTGTTATAAAGATTCTCATGCATTAGAATGGATTATTGATAGTGACACTTCTCATCATGTTACATCTCATAGAGAAGTATTTGATTCTTTGCAACCTAATTCTACTAATATTCCTATTCAATTAGCTAATGATCATAGTTGCAAAGTTGATGGAGTTGGTGATATTAATGTTCCAAATGGAAAGTTAAATAATGTTCTTTATGTTCCTGAATTGAAATCTAATCTTCTTTTAGTTGCCTAATTATGTCAAGATTACAAAGTTGAATTTCCTAAGGATATGCGCTATATTATTGATCCTAACACTGATCAAGTTGTTGCTAATGCTAAGATGGATCATGATAACTTGTTTAAATTTTATGATTTTGCCTCTTCAAGGTACTCTTTGAAAGTTAACATTGATTTCAATGTATGGCACAAAAGGCTTGGCCATTCGAATTCTGATTATATTTCTTTGATGAAAAAATCTACTATGGTTGAAGGATTACTCCATATTGTTCCATCTAAAATTACATGCACGGGGTGCATGAGTGGAAAAATGAAAAGGGAGCCCTTTCCTCATGGTACTTCATGGAGGGCGTCTCATAAGTTACATATTATTCACAATGATCTTTTGGGTCCAATGGAGAACATCTTCATACAAGGTTCAAAGTATACTCTTACCTTTGTGGATGATTTTACTAGAAGAATTTGGATTTATTTCTTACATACTAAAGATCAAGTTCTTGACACATTTTTTGAATTTTATATGTTTGTGGAAAGACAATATGGTTCTAAACTTAAAATTCTTAGAACAAATAATGGTACTAAATATGTTAATAATGCTTTTCGTTCTTACTTAAGATCTTTTGGTATAAAACATCAGTTTACCATTCATTATACACCACAACAAAATGGTGTGGCAGAAAGGAAGCATAGAACTATTGTGGAAATGGCTAGTTGTATGTTACTTGCAAAAGATATGCATTACAAGTTTTGGGCTGAAGCAATGGCTTGTGCCACTTATATTCTTAATAGAACACCTATTAAAGCTTTGCAAGATATAACTCCCGAGGAAGCTTGGTCTGGTAGGAAACCAAATTTACAACATTTGTTTTTTTTTTGGATCTATTGCTTATATTCACACACCCAAACAAAAAAGGCATAAACTAGATTCTAAATCTTCTCCATTTACTTTTGCTGGGTATGATGAATCTACTAAAGGTTATAGAGTTTATGATCCTATTACTAACAAGGTACATATTGCAAGATATGTTGTTATTGCAGAAAAATGAAGTTCATGATTGTTCCAAGGTCAAAGATGATGAATTTAAAGGGGGCATTATTGATCTCATGGAGGACCAACCTCCTATCCTAAACCCTACTCCTAATGCGCCTATTTATTTTCCTACTAGTATTAAAAATGATGATGATGGTAAGGATATTTCTACTCCTCCTGGTGGTAATTTTGCTCATGATGGTGATAATTTTGTTCATGATGATAATGATGAATTTACTCCTCATAGTGATGATGAAAATGATGAATTTACTCCTCATAGTGATATTTTTGTTATTTCTAAGAGAATTCTAAATGGTTTAAATATTTACATAATAAAGGTGATGATTATATTACTAGAATGGGTGGTCTTAGACCTAGGAGACTTAATAATTGCAATCATGCTTTAATGTCTTCTCTTATGCATTCTAAAGATCCTCAAACTTTTTCTCAAGCTAAAAATCAACCCCAATGGCAAAATGCTATGCAAGAAGAATATGATAGTTTAATTTCTAATAATACTTGGGATTTAGTTACTTTACCTCATGGCAAAAATCTAGTTCCATGTAAATAGTTATACAAAACTAAGTTGAATGCAAATAATGAAATTATTAAGTTTAAAGCTAGGCTAGTAGCAAGAGGTTTCTCTCAAATTGAAGGAATAGAATATAATGAGACCTTTGCTACCGTTGCCAAAATGCCTACCATTAAATTTGTTCTTCCTTTAGCTGCAAAATTGAAATGGCCTATTCACCAAATGGATATTAAAAGTGTTTTTTTAAATGTTGATTTGCATGAAGAAATCTATATGTCTCAACCTCCTAGTTTTATTAAAGAAGGTAATGAACATCTTGTCTGTAAACTAAATAAATTTATTTATGGTTTAAAACAATCTCCTAGAGAATGGTATTCCAAAATCAATGCTTTCTTTATTTCTCAAGGTTTTGCTAGAAGTAAAAATGATCCTAACTTGTATATCAAGCATAGTGAAGATGACATTATTATTATCATTCTATATGTTGATGATTTGATTCTTACTT